>CM077785.1:35959504-36067004 GCA_039737535.1 Lagodon rhomboides
AAAACGAGCTGAAGCAAAAAAAACGTCACCAACAATCATTAAAAGAGTTGGAATATTAGTATTTTATTGTTAATACACACACACTTTGTTTCTTGTTACATTTTGGGTAAATTCATTGTTCTATTAATCGAGTAATACAAAGATATCTATAAATATCGAACAATAAGTTGATACATTAATCTATAAACAATAATTGATAGACTGTTACGTCATCAACACGCTGATGGCTGTTTGCCATGTTCAGGTTTGGTCCTGGTGATTTCGGTTGAATCAGGACGTGTTGGGGAATTTTACATAAACTGAAAGTATATATAGAATAAAGAAAATAAGATTTATAAAGGACTAAAGGACTACGGTATCATGAATTTAGTGATGAAAAATACATGATGTGTCTCTGCTGGTGTGAAAACAGAAGCCTTCAGCAGGTCAGTTTTAGGAACGAATGCACCTGAAAACACTTAATTTAGGTCTCCGTTTATAAAACTGAAATCAAATTAATTCCAGTGACACGAACAATAAGTTGAGTTTTTCATAACAGGAAGCCAGAAACTCCCAGGACGCCGAGTTTAAAGAAGATCGCTGATCCGCTTCCCAAAAATATTCTGATGACGCTGCTCGACGCAGGAAAACGAGCGTGCTTTGTAAAAACTGCAGTTTTAGAGGAATAAAACGAAGTTGCATTAAGCAGTGTGATGTCTGTGTGTTCGGCTGTAACAGGTTCATGAATCTACAGCGAGGAAGGAAACACTTTACATCGTGAACATATAGATCCATATGTCTGCGTGCATTCATGCTGCTTCAGTCGTAAATGAGCCGATTGTGCTTTTGCTTCACACAAAGGATGTGTGATTGTACGTGTTGCAGAGAAGAAGTGTGTGTGTGTGTGTGTGTGAATTCTCACGTCTGAAGTTTACGAGGATGTGTTAAAACTAGGTCAGCATACGCAATTTCCCAACACGAACACTCGCTCAGATCTAATAATAGAACTACAAGAGTTTATCAAGAATAATAGACGCTGAGAGACGCGGAGAGCATGTTTGATGGAGAGGAGGAGGAGGACGAGAAGACGGGAAGACAGGAAGTGGAGTGAAGCGAGCGACAGACGGGATGAGAGGGATTGTATCTTTAAAAACAGGAGCTGTTGGCTGCAGGCCGCCGTGCACGCCCAGTTTAATATGACATCACACACACACACACACACACAGAGCTGGAGGCAGGTTAGTATTGATCTGTTCTTGGAAGTGCACGCCGCGGTCAGTCTGTCGGTCGGCTATTTATGACCGACTCTAATTCTCTCTCCGTCCATCCATCAGCTGTCCATACATCCCTCCTCTCATCCCTCCGTCTCGCTCACTCAGCCGGCCATGACCCCATTATTCTGTCCATCACACCGCCAGCGTATAAAACGCCGCTTTCTTTAAGTGTCTCACGTCAGAATCACAACGACCGACAGAAGCTTATAATCTGTATAAAAACCTAACAAGTTTTTATGTTACATCACAAGCAAGAATGGTTGTTCTGTGGAAGAATCTGTAAAATGCTGAATGTCGCCCCAATTACAGGTTACGTATACGTAGTTATGACTCTCTGCACTAACTGAGCAACACTTGAATCAAATATTAAAGCTGTGATGATGGGTGAGAGCTGCAGAGTTTTGGCTGCAGAGACGTCTGTAATAAAACAAGATGGCATTGAACTCAAAGTGACAAAGAAAACTGAACAGCAGCGTCTCCTTCCAGAAATCACGAGCCGGGTTCTTTCATAATCCACAGAACTATTTTTCTTTCCACAAAGCTTCACTAGCGCTGATCAGAGTCTCGTGTTCATAACGATGTAAACGCTGAGCTGTTAGCTCAGTTAGCTCAGTTAGCATCTCGTCCACGAGTACATGCAGCTTCCTTCTGTGTGTCGATGTGGTTGGTCGGGTCTTTGAACAGTTCAGTGAATTCACTACAGCTTTGATTCACACCTCTGACTGGTTGCTTCGCCATAGCAACAGTACCGTAGCTGAGGCTCATGGGTATTGTAGTATTCAAAGCCATCGACCATGCAAACACGAAGCAACTAAAACTGGTGGTCAGAACAAAAACATGTCGATTGAAACTACGACATACCACATCGACTTCATAAGACGATGATGTCAGCGTTGTGTTTTCAGTTTTTTTCTGGAGGATTAAACACCTGGAGTCTCATCAGGTTCTGTTCTGATCCGACGGGAGCAGAGCTCAGACTCCAGACCTCCAGACTACACAGCAGCTTCACTCCTCCGGTTGTAAGTATCTGCTGCTGCACCTCCAGACTACACAGCAGCTTCACTCCTCCGGTTGTAAGTATCTGCTGCTGCACCTCCAGACTACACAGCAGCTTCACTCCTCCGGTTGTAAGTATCTGCTGCTGCACCTCCAGACTACACAGCAGCTTCACTCCTCCAGCTGTAAGTATCTGCTGCTGCACCTCCAGACTACACAGCAGCTTCACTCCTCCAGTTGTAAGTATCTGCTGCTGCACCTCCAGACTACACAGCAGCTTCACTCCTCGGCTGTGAGACTCATCCTCAACACTCCACCATTAGAAACTGGTTTTCTTGCGTAAAAACAGACAACAGCGTTGGATAATGACAATTAAATGAACCCTTTCTCTTCACTCCTGTTGATCAGCCTGACTGCAGCAGTGATCCGGAGCTGACCTCCACTGTCGGCTGGTTCTGTTCTGTACTGCTGACTGGAGCCGGAGGGGAAATGGACTTTACCTCATGAACGTAACATTTCAGAGAGGAGACAGAGAACCAGAACCAGAGTCTCTGCTGAGTGCTGACTTCACTCAGAGGCTGACTTCTCTGCCTGTCGACTAATCAGTCAATCATAACCCATAAAAAAGATGTTTTTAAAAACATCCACCTCAAAATGATCCGACTTTCCTCCAAACCTGCCGACAGTACGAACTGCAGAACATGTTGTTTATTTATAACCAACACACTGATGTCTCCAAATGTACCTGCTGATGATTTATTGATGTTAAAATGCTGCACGTAGAACCACTGAGTCCATCTCACCACCAAATAATGCTTGTTCCACCTTGTTTGTAAGAAGGGCTGACCCAGCTCCATCCATCCATCCATCCATCCATCCATCCATCCATCAACCCTCTACGTCATTACTTCACTCATCCATCCATCCATCCATCCATCCATCCATCAACCCTCTACGCCATTACTTCACTCATCCATCCATCCATCATCCATCCACCCTCTACGTCATTACTTCACTCATCCATCCATCCATCAACCCTCTACGCCATCACTTCACTCATCCATCCATCCATTCATCCATCCATCCATCCATCCATCCATCCATCCATCAACCCTCTACACCATTACTTCACTCATCCATCCATCCATCATCCATCCACCCTCTACGCCATTACTTCACTCATCCATCCATCCATCCATCCATCCAACCATCAACCCTCTACGCCATTACTTCACTCATCCATCCATCCATCCATCAACCCTCTGCGCCATTACTTCACTCATCCATCCATCCATCCATCCATCCATCCATCAACCCTCTACGTCATTACTTCACTCATCCATCCATCCATCCATCCATCCATCCATCCATCCATCCATCCATCCATCCATCAACCCTCTACGCCATTACTTCACTCATCCATCCATCCATCCATCCATCCTCTACATCATTACTTCACTCATCCATCCGTCCATCCATCCATCAACCCTCTACGTCATTACTTCACTCATCCATCCATCCATCCATCCATCCATCCATCCATCCATCCATCCATCCAACCATCAACCCTCTACGCCATTACTTCACTCATCCATCCATCCATCCATCAACCCTCTACGCCATTACTTCACTCATCCATCCATCCATCCATCCCTCCATCCATCCATCAACCCTCTACGTCATTACTTCACTCATCCACCCTCCACTCCTCTCCTTCCTTTATGAGCACTGATGCCTCGCTCTCATTAGCTAGCATCCTCCTCCTCCTCCTCCTCCTCCTCCTCCCTCCTCCATCACCTCGTCAGGATCCAGGGAGTGCATTAGCAGATTAAACAGAGAGCGACAGATGAAGCACCTCCCGTCTGCGAGCCAACTCCCTCCAGCCACAGCTCCTTCCTCCCTCCATCCTCCTCCGTTCTTCTCGTTTCTATCGCACCACCTTTCTCTTAATTTCTCTTTTAAGTGTCAGCTAGATTTCAGCGGGAATGTTTTTTATCATCCCTTTCCATCTCTGACTCTCTTTCCATCCCTCTGCTGCTCTGTTTATCTCTCTGCTTCCATCATTCTGCTGTTGATTTCACAGAAGCGTTTGCTTTCCATACCCCTGCTGTTCCATTTATCTGGTTTCATCCCTCCTTCGCCGCGTCTCTGTCGCTTCCTCCCTCACTTTGACTCTCTCCTCCTTCATCCTCTTCTTCTTCCTCTTGTTGTCTCCCTTTGGTCTGTTTTTACCTCCATTCCAACTACTCTTCATTTTGAAAGCTGATAGGAAGCTGCACTCACAGACTCACCGTGTTTTATAAATGCTCGCTGACATCAGGCTGAATATCGTGTTTATGTCTTCACGTTGTTTCGTTGAACTACCTGGATCTGTTCTGGGCTTCTCGGCCGCAGTAAGCTGCTTCTCAGCTTTGAGAACCCGACTGTAGTTGACATTTCTGGTGACTTGACAACTCAGCAAAACTGTAATACCAGCGGGGCTGAAGCGAGCAATCAGCATGCTCAACTTGTCAGATGTAAAGTGACTCAGCAGCGTTTCTACGAGCCGTCAGAAGAAACATAAACATACTTTCAGCAATCTAATAATACGTGAGGAGTGACGGAGGCAGAGTTAAAGACACAGACGCTCCAGATTCAACTTTTTACATTCAAAACAAGTTTCGTTTAACAGCATGAATCCTGAGGCCTTTTGGGCAAAATCTCAAAATCTTAAACACAGTCATTTCGTCAAGCTCACAGAAATCCTGCCGACCACAGCACGAAAAATGCATCACAATGAAATGGAAGTCACATCTCTCACCGACTGAACGAACATCTGATGATCTTTCTCTCTCTTCACCACATTAAGGGTCCAATCTTTAAGAAACGTAGATTTTTTAGTCTCATTCCTAATTTGTGAAATACTGATACCGTCATCCGAGTGTGTCGGTGTTTAACGAGTTGGAATGAGACTCAAAAATATTATTATTATTATTATTATTATTATCTGGTTGAAGCCCTGTTTCTTTCATTTGTATTGTTAGCATTTTTATTTTGGAGTGACGGAGGGAAACTGAGGCAGAGTTAAAGACACAGACGCTCCAGATTCAACTTTTTACATTCAAAACAAGTTTAACAGCAATACATGGACTCACTTTCCCAACTGAGTCCTGAGGCCTTTTGGGCAAAATCTCAAAATCTAATCTCATCACAGAAATCCTGCTTCAACAGCATGAAAAATGCATCGCAATGAAATGGAAGCCACATCTCTCACCGACTGAATGAACGTCTGATGATCTTTCTCTCTCTTCACCACATTAAAGGTCCTGTTTTTAAGAAACGTCGATTTGTGAGTCTCATTCCTAATTTGTGAAATACTGAACGAGTTGGAATGAGACTCAAAAATATTTTAATACTGTAAAAGAGCATTATTTTTGTGTCAGTGTGTCTGAAAAATGTCAACAAAATATTCAAAAAAACAAAAACAAGTTTCCGTTCAGTCATTTTTGTGTATTTAAAAAAAGTTGACTCTGTAAGTTTTGGGAAAGAAGAGAAAGATTTTCATTGGCTGATTTGTTTCTGCCTAAACAAACAAAATAAACAAAACATAATTTATACTGTTTGACTTTGTTTACATGTGGCGGACCCTGCCACCTCTCCAGCTTCAGACAGTGTTGTGTGACCTTATTTTCCTCTGAGAGCAGCTGGTTTATTCACAGATGGAGACAGTTTGTGTTATTACCTCAGTAATATTGTACAAATTAAAATAGTTTAAATTTCTTTCTCTTCTTTTAATGTTAACATCGAAAGCTCAACTCTTCAGTAAGTGATGACGGACTAGTTTCTTCTGGAAGTGTGAGAGGATGAAACAGACTGATGTTTGAGGACGCAGAGAGACAGAGGGAGACAGAGACCGAGCGAAGGAGGGAAACACCGAGACAGAGACGTTCAGAGAGACGAGGACAAAGACGCCCTGTGACAGTGAAGGCATCGCGACACAGTGGAGCTCTGTGTGTGTGTGTGTGTGTGTGTGTGTGTGTGTGTGTGTGTGTGTGTGTGTGTGTGTGTGTGTGTGTGTGTGTGTGTGTGTGTGTGAAACATCCATGAACTGCAGTGACGCATCAACACACTGCACACAAAGAAGAAATAAATAAGTATGTGTGTGTGAACTGCACTGATGCATCATTGAGTTGTAATGTGTGTGTCGCATCCCACATCCTAACCCACACACACACACACACACACACATTCTTTCAGACATGTGAGCATGGATTGTACTGTGTGTGTGTGTGTGTGTGTGTGTGTGTGTTTTGCTTCTCCAGTGCCTGAAGTCAGTTCTGAGTGTGTGTTTCCGTCACAGTCTCATGTGATCAGTGGTTACATCGAGGCTTCGACCCCACATGAGGCCCGTTACCGACCCGTTACCGGCCCGTTCACCAGCGCCTGGAGCCGCCGATCAACACGTGACGGGAAAACCGTTCAGTTCAATCAATAACATCACAGATTAGTCAAATTAAACTTGTGTTATTTGTATTATTATCTCAACATTGCCATCATTGAAGAGCTTGTATCTTAACAAGGCTTTGTATTTACACACATGTGTACAAAGACACACACACACACACACACACACACACACACACACACACACACACACACACACACACACACACACACACACACAGCTCTGTCACTGGTCCAGCTGAGTATTCCTGCACTCCAGAGGACCTTTAATTAAAACACTGAATCAATGGCCGTTTCTCATCCGGGCTGTGGAGGCGCGCGACGCTGACCTGTTTCCCACTGATGTCACACACACACACACACGCACACACACACACACACACACACTCATCTGTGTCAGTCCAAACTCGTCAGATTGGTTCGAGCATGACAGATAGATGGCATCCATGGAGGTTCTGTGTCAACCATAGGTCAGACACACACACACACACACACACACACACACACACACACACACACACACACACACACACACACACACACACACACACACACACTTCCTCTGATCACCGTGACGACCCAGTGAACAGGTGGAGGTTTGATTCTGGCGCTGTTCTGATGCGGCCTGATGTCCGTACAGCACACTGACGTATTTTTAACTCGCTGAATGTAAAATGTGAAAATGTTCAGGATTTGAACTTCAGGTTGTTTTTCGATTCTTTAAAAAAGCAGCAGGGTGTTATTTTTTTTTTTTTACCTCTGACATGTTTTTCTATTTCGGGGCATTAAAGCTTTAAATCTTTTGATATTTTTTTTGCTTTCTGAGCCAAGATTTGTTGTCTGTTTCCACGGTAACGGCGCTCCAGGTGCATCTATTTCTGAGCGCTGTAAATCGCCTCCTGTGCGTTCTTCTTCTCGACACGAGACGGGCGCCGTGACTCTCCGGCGGTCCCCCGTCCGTCACCGTCTCGTTTCTGTCCGATGGCTGAACGGTGGACTCAGCTGTTCTCGGCGCCGCTCGATTCTGCTCGCCACCTTTTCTTGTTTTTATTGATCGGACAAGACGAAGGGTGAAGAAGCAGGACTCCTTCAGTTTAACTGTCATGAAGCCAAGCAGCATCTCTGACGCGCTCGCTCAGCTTCAGGCTGGAACAAACGGAGGAAACCAGGGTTTACAGCTTTTCTTTACTTTAATTTTATTCTTTCGTCCTTTTTTTTTTTGCTTCCATCAGTTTCTTCCAGTCGTCCCTCTCTGTCACAGCTTGACACAAACCGAGGAGAAAACTGAAAACAGGAACTGTCGGGAGAAGCCGGATTGATCGTTCCACTAACAAACACATCCTGACGTTATTGATGCTTCCTGCGCTTCACTGACTCGCATTAACTTAAAAAAAAAGGCAGAAAGCTAAACGGCGAGCTGTCCCCTTCTGTCTCATTGACCCAGATCTGCGAGCGTCTGAGCGGCTGCCTGCTCGTACATTAGATATGAGAAAGCCGTGCTGGTGTTCGGCTCGATTATGCGGATGACAGGAGAGCAGGCCGAGCAGCAGGGACTCGAGAAAACCTCCAGTAAACCAGCCCTGTTTGATGTTTGCTTACAGCGATAAGACAAGTAGAGACGAGAGAGAGCGGTTTCTTTAAATTGAAATGTAAATCCTCTTCGGCAAACAACTGCGACGGCTCTCACCGCTCGTAGGATTCCTGCAACATGCCCGAACACTCCCTGAGCTGTTTCCTGGAAAGCATTCGGAGTTTGAGCTCTGAGGTCGTTTCTTGGAGAGACCATGTGTCCCTTCCATAAAACGCCTGCTTTTTGAATGGAGTTTGGTTTAACAGTCAGTCCAGTCTGAAAACCGCTGTGGAGCAGAGGTTACTCTCAGAGCCGATCTTACGTAGGAAGTGTTTTCTATCAGACACGTCACATTGGACGGACATCAGAACACAGAACACAGAGTTTGAGCGCTCAGATCGTTTCTTGGAGAGACCTGAGGTGTCTTTTTCTGCGACGTATATTCTGTCGAGCAGCTTAGCAAACAAAAGACGACATCTGTGTGCTCGTCCACATGTGAATACGGTTTTTTGAGAAAACAAAGCAGATCGCACAACAAAAACAGGGAGTGAAATCGTGTTGTCGTGCAGAAATCCCTCCTCGCCTCCTGCTGTGTGACAACCACACAACCCCTCACATGGAAAATGCTCTTGTTTGTGCGTCAACACACGATAATACACAAACAAAGATGACTTTAACAGCATTATATCACAGCTGCACGGAGGAGACAGCGGCTGGTTTGTCTCACGGGGCAGACGGTGGGTGCCCGGGCTTAATTTGATGCGCTACGCCCTCATCCTCCGCGGGAACGAAATGCCCTTCTTGTTGCAAAGTCGAAGCTGTTGCAAGCTCCATAACGAGACTCCATTTCACAAAAGCGCCTCAAGAATCGGGCTCCGAAACTGTTGCCCTGAAAATCTGAGAGCTGCTGATGTGAGCCAAAGTACAGATCGAGGAAACTGTGGAGCTCCGAGATAGAAAATAATGCTGCGAGACGGAGCAGAGGAGCTCAAAGTGCCTCGATAACACACTCAATTTATCCGCTTCCAATTTCTCTCTGCTTCCTCTGCACACACACACACACACACACACACACACACTTGGACCAAACAAAACAAGACATTAGCCTCCACAGCGACACATAAAAAGTGTTTTCTCATCGTGCGCCTTCATTTTCACGGTTGAGACAATAACTGAAGCTCTTCTGACTCATGATTCCTGCAGATGAAAACAGGCGTACGTCACTTTTCCTGCTCTTTTGGGTGAAATCAAATGCCGTGAAAGCGTTAAAAGAGCTTGTCTGATAGCTGCTGTGGTGCATTTTTGCACTTCGATCAATAAGAAACAGCTCAGTTTATGATGTTCTTTGCTTCCCCAAAGACTGAAGGACAGTAAAAGAAAAGATATGTGTCTGTCAACAGGCCGTAAAATTACAACACAAGTTGTCTAACACCGGTACCGACGTGTGCCGAATGAGCCTGCAGGTCGAAGAGAACCGGAACAGAAGCTTTGTGATGGTGTCACCACAGTTTCCACTGAGAAAACATGTGTCCCTTCCTTAAAACGCCTGCTTTTTGAATGGAGTTTGGTTCAACAGTCAGTCCACTCTGCAAACCGCTGGGAGCAGAGGTCACTCTCAGAGCTGACCTTACGTAGGAAGTGTTTTCTATCACACACGTCACATTGGACAGACATCAGAACACAGAACAACATGTTTTTATGGCAGAAAAAGTTAAATAAAGTAGTTGTGTTTGTCAGGTTAGTCCACCGTGATGGAGGCAGACTGAAGGACTGACAAACCTTTGAGCTCCTCATCGCTGAAAGGCAAAGAATAAGGTATAGGAATCTGTGTCTTTTCACTGAATTGTAATTAAATATGTTGGCCAAACACTCTGTGACGTAAACATGGTGAAACTCACTGCGACATAATTACGGTTTCATCTCAATCTCTCCAGTCGGCTCGGCGAGCAGCGAGGAGCGCGAGCAGCCGTCACAGAGGAGCTTTTATCGAAGTTCAGCATCACTTTCATTCTGAGATAAATGATCAAGCTGCAGTTAAACACAAAGAGAAAAACAGTTTCTGCTCCGATCGATTCTCAATCTTTGCCTTCGACCACAGGCGGTCGACTGCAGAGATCTGAGATTGATTCAGATCTCCAGTTTCTGTTAGTTGTTGCTGACAGTCAGGTTCGTTGGTGACTTCGGTATCAGATAACACAGCGTGGGGACGGATCTGTTCTTAGTCTTTATGAGAGGATTCTTATTCAGATCTTTGTTCCGTCTTCAGTTCAGACTTCAGAGAGTGATTTATTCTGTCGAGTCCCGAGGATCTCATTATCTCTGACGTGCCTCACAAATAAATGCCACTTAAAAATTATAGACCAACAAGATGCTTCAGAACTCACCAGGTTCTCTTCTGTCCAACAGTAATCCAGAGAAAGTCGTCATTTCTTTACGCTCTCTCTGTTTTCACACAAAAGTCAGATTTATCATTCAGCTGATTAAAACTAAAGTAGAAGGAGGAGTCGCTCCGACAGCGATACCGGTGTTGGAAACACCTCGAGGACGGCCTTAAAGGGATATTCCGGTGTAAGTTTAATCCATGGTCTAACACACCTTGACACCGAGTAAGACTCCCCCTCGAGAGGTCAAGTTAGCTGACCGCTAGCTTAGCTAGTTTTAGCAACCTCAGAAAAGACCGCACGATAACAATACACTGCAGCTTATGTCTCCAACTAGAAACCGCCATCAAAAAGCCACAATTAATGGTGAGAACAGCAGCAAACTTCAGCAACAGTACATGTACAGTCCCAGCACACAGTACGAAGCATCAAACATCTGCTAGCTTTGCTGGATTTGTATTAAAAACACAGCACAACTCACCCTCTCCTCCAGCAGCCTGCCTGTGTGGGGAAGCCCTGACGAGTCGATTACCGAGTGCAGTAGATTTCTGCAGCTCAAGGATGAAAATGTCTGATTATTACTCCATGGGACGCTCAGTTCTTATTATCGAGAGCTGACAGGGAAAAGAACGGAAGTAATCCGTACAGCCGGACTATTTTGGTCGCACATGTGCCTGAAAACTAGTTATTCATTCAGTTTATTTTTAACCACTGAGGTTTATCGCATCTTCCTGTTTGCCAGCCTGATTTAAATGAAGAAAAAATCATGCATTCACACTTTTATTCCTGGTTACATCATTTACATAATGTGTTGAGAAATCAAATTAAAATGTTTTTGAGAAGAGAGAGAGCTGAAGGACAGGAGGATTTTGAATCTGTTCTCTCCTGCAGACTGTGATCACAGCAGACGAGCTGTATGGAGACATCTGATGTTTTAAATCAAGTCTCCAGCTGCTTCAGGTGTTTAGCAGAACGCTGCAACTCTGTTTTACTGTGAAGCTCCAGAACTGTTCTGTGGACTATGACACTTCACCTGACTTTACATCAGCATGGAGGGAGGAGATGATGACTGAGTTTATATTTTTCGGGTGAACTGTTCCTTTAAAATCATCCTTGAATGAAAAACATCCGGTCAGTCCAGTCGACTCTCTTAAAACATGTCTGCAGGGCATCCTTTGGATTTTGCACCAAAATCAATATGAACCAGAGAAAATATGAACTTTAAAGTGAACGAAATGTCTTTGCACATTTTCACCCTCACAAGAAATTCATTGCTGATCTTCCACCATTATAATCGTTCTAATCTTCAGTCGGTCTGGGTCGAGCAGCATTGCGGGTGTTTTGCATCACGAGCCGACTCAAACTCTCAGGTTTCCTCCCCTCGGTGCATCCATGCAGACTCTCTCCTCCTGTAAGTGGATTACATCTCAGACGTCACACATCATAACCTCTCCTCCTGCTCCCCTGACACTCCGCCGCTCCGCTCACCTCGCCGAGTTATTAACCTCCAACCTTCACTATCTGATGGCTCGACGCTCCTCACATCTCCTCCTGCTCGTCCTCCGCAACACACACTTCAACACAACACAGGTTGCTGCTCTTTCACCGTTATTCTCTTTCAAGCTTCGTCTGTTTGTCTGCCTTCCCCGTCTCCATCCCCCTCTCCATCTCTGCCCGGCTTCCTCTGGAGACTCTAAGTGCATTAGGATAAGAGGCTCTCTTCCCGTCTCATGGCCTTCCTTCAGGCTCGGCAGCTCGCGGGTCCAGCTCACATCAGAGGGCAGCGCTCTCAGAGAGTATTTCATATGAGGCCTGCTGTTACACGCAGCAGAATGAGAACGAGACATCCATTAGCGGCCAAACATCCTGTCGATACCGTGAAGAGTTGCTTTGTTGTGAGCGAGGAGGGCGGTTCGCTCACAACACGACCGACCGGCGTCGGAAAGGCAGCAAAACATCGTCAACAGCCTCCGAGGAAACATCAGAACACACTCCAAAAGACACAGATCGTCTGTGCAAACCACACAAAACCAACCAACAACTGCAGATTACTGATATATTCATGCTGGTGCCTCGTCCTCCTGTAGATTCAGTGTCAAAATTAACCAAATAAACCTTCAAAATGTCAAGAAAGGAAAATATTCTTACATAAAGAATCCAAAAGAAAAGGAGGACGAAACAGATGAAGACGTGTTTGTCAGCTGGATCGAGCCGGCGGCCGACACTCACAACACATATTCCATTTAAATAAAAAGCAATAAAGCAGAAAAAAGCTCGGGGATGTTTTTCCACAGGGTGACATCACACGACAGCCAATCATGATATTTAAGCCGAACTGCAGAAAGTCATGCACAGCATGCTGAGCAGCCCGCAGCCAGCACCGCTCACTTCGGCTTTTTATGTTAAAAATGAAGAAATAAACAAATAAATATAGTTTTTATGCCTTTTTACTTTGCTAATGATTCATTTTTCTACCGAGGAAGACAGACAGGAGTTTATATTTGAATGTGTGCTGAATATTTTGGACTGAATGAAACATTTGAAGATGTTTTTTGTGCAGGATGTGATTCTGTGTTTGTGTCTTCAGCCTCACAAACGTCATCCAAGAAACCCTGCAGAGCGTTAACAACGTGTTCCCGTTTAAAATCAAATCATAAATAATAAATCTTTTGTTTTTTACACAAATGAAGAATCTAACTGTTCCACTGGTGTTTCTTGGTTTATGATGTCATCTTGTTCTCTGTGTCTGGACAAAATATTCATCTTCCTCAGCTCGATACACAATCGGTACCAATTTCAAACTTTTCTGAACGACTTTCAGACGAGTTAGAAAACAATAAAACAAGTCGGGGCTGATCCAATCTGAACCAGGTGACAGGTGATTACAATATAACCAGAAGTACTGTAGCTAAGATATTGCAATCATCATCATTTAGCAGTTTGATATGACAGTTCGAGGCAGCCTGCACCGATGGAACATCAGATTAGAAGGTTGATGATGTCACAAATGAGTTCAGACAGGTTTGAAACTGAAAGAAATAAAAAATAAAAATCCATGACATGAACTGGGACGGATATCGATTTAAAAAAAGTAATAAAATTCTATAAGAAACTAAGAGACAATTAAAATATGGTGTCAGTCAGTGGATCAGAGGTGTTGAAGCTGACAGTTCGTATCAATAATCACTGTACCGACACACAAATCCTCAAAACAAGTTCTGCACTCGTGTTCATCAGTGGAGAGGAACAACTCAACAGGTCGATTATCAGACTGACTCCCAACACAACTCGACAACATTTACTCATGTCAGTTAAAACAACTCGCAGATGGTTTAAGAACAACGGTCTCCTCTGACTCTTGTTCTTGTCTGACCGAACCATCCACCCAAACTGTGCCTCTCTTTAAACTACTTCACCCGACTTCCTCCTTTGCTGCCGCAATAATTAATACATCCACTAGAGGTCGCAGCCGAGCAAGAAACATACAAATGAGTCGCACTAATGCCGCAAGTCGTCATCGACGCGGGCGGGTCGTCTTCAACGTGGGCGGGTCGTCTTCAGACGTGGGCGGGTCGTCATCAGACGCGGACGGGTCGTCTTCAACGTGGGCGGGTCGTCATCGACGTGGGCGGGTCGTCTTCAACGTGGGCGGGTCGTCATCAACGTGGGCGGGTCGTCATCAGTGACGTACTTATCCACGCGACACATAAACAGGGCTAGCTGTGGGCGACGCAAAACACGTCCACCTTTTCATTTCCTGTCGCACCATCGAGCTCGTTCTGGATGCGTCTTCAGCGACAACACTCAGGAGCGTCTCCACCTCTGCCACGGTCCACGCCGTGTTCCTGCGCGTTGTTCCTTCCATGTAATCGCTATGTTGACTGAACGCAGATGCTAGTTTTTAAAGGTAGCGGGCGTCAGGCTCGGACGTCGCGCTCGTCACGAGTCATCAAGTGGCGTCGCTCTCTGTCCAATCAGTGGCCGGCTGCCAGCTTACGTCACACAGAAGCATCAGCTCAGCTCGGTTGGAACTTATACGGAGGTGATACTAAAAAAGCTCCACTTTAGCAGGTACCAGGTACCAGATTTCAGTAATGGGAACGCAAGAAAGGCGAGCTGAGTCGAGGCGAGGCGAGCTGGGACTGTCGGTGGAAAAACAACATCGACCTGTACGGTTGTTTCTCTGATGACGGGCTCGTTTCAAATGTAAAAGTCTCACCTTCATAGTTCTGCACCGGCCGACATGTCACAGACGTGGCGAGGTCACTTCCTGTCAGCTCTAATTAGACTAACGACGATCAATCACACATCAAAGCAGCAATACTCCCCGTTTGGATCCAAACCGAGCTCGACACACGACGACAGAACCGGGGAAGGAAAATAATAAAAGTTTGGTACAGAAACAAACTAGAAGCTTCTTCCAGCGATGTCTGACATTTAAGAGCCGCCGGCGAGATGTTATTCATTATTAAAAAACCCAGCGAGGTAAAAAATCTGGAGCCTGAAACGCTGCGATCAGCAACAACAGGCCGCCAGGTAAACAGGAAGTAAACAAGTGAACACACAGCTTAACCTGCAGAGCCAACGCAACCATCAACACACACACACACACACACACACACACACACACACACACACACACACACTCAGCCCAACTTCCATTAATTAACAAATTGCCTGACAGCGAGCCGACTGACTGTCTGATAAATAATCAGCGGATCGCAGCTTGAGAACGCCGGGCCGTGCCGGGTTTGGACTCGATCTGGATTCATCCGCGGCCAACTCCGTCTCCGAGGAGGACGACGGGCGAAACTCCCCGAAGAGAGCGGCTGTTCAAGGCTGCGTGTTCAGACGTCGACCCGAAAAACAGCTTGATAGAGGAGCTACGTGAGCGTGGCGATCAGCCGAGGAGGCCCAGAGGAGGAGAGGGGGGAGGAAACAGAGAGAGAAACAGTTATGAAACCACAGAAAGAGCCGGAGAGGACGAACAGACAGACAGAGAAAAGAGAGAACGAGAGACAGACGACGGAGAAGGAGGGAGATCTTCTCACTAATTAATAGGTGTCTGAATTTCAATTACCGCTGACCTCAATTTTTCTGCGAGGAAGAGAGGGAACACGAAGACGATAAGAAAAAAGCGACGGCTTACGTAAGAGGCCGCTTCGTGGAAAATATTTTGTTTTTCCCCGTCGCTCTGCTGATGTGAACAATGCCTCCATTCTTCCACACCAGGCTGGATGTTCGCTCCGGGTCTGGACGCCGCCGCGCTGTAACGATGTCACGGCGTGCTGGACGACTTCAAACGCTCAAACGCTACACTGTGTGTTGTACGTTTGTGTTGTGTTTCCTTCACACGGCTGCACAGTTACACATGTTCAGTTGAGTCATGTGTGTTCAGATTAATGCAACATGATGACAGAAGACGTCTGAGAATCTAATTTAAAAACGTCTTTCTACTGTAACTCTCCTGCAAATAGTTCACTTTAAAGGAGCAGTCTGTAGTTTTGTTGAAGAAATGTTAATGAGCAGAGAAACAAAGAATCAAACTCTTTGTTTTCATGACTGACCTTAAAGGACAACACCATGTATACTGTGTTACTCTGTTTACATGTGGCGGACCCTGCCACCTTTCTAGCTTCAAAGTGCTCCGGGACTAGGGTTGCAAAATTCTGGGAATTTTCAAAGATGGAAACTTCCCATGGGAATTAACGGGAATTTAAGGGAATAAACGGGAATAAACTGGGAATTTTCAAAATTGAAGGTTGGCTCTTCATAGGGAACTTAAATATAGTTGGGGAAAGTATATTTTAGCATAATCTTGACTAAAACAAACAGATGCCATCCAAGTACACTTGAATATCCACATAGCACACTGCTTGCTGCATGGCTATTGAGGCCACGCCCCCTACAGGCACTGTGCACGCCTCCATCACATGTACAGATGATTTCTAGAAGACTGGACCACACTTTGAGCCCAAAGCACAAGACTATTGAAGGCACACATTTGAGCCTGTGGATGACACAAAATTAAGTAAGTTTTGATGATATTATGGGGAAATCACGTCCAAATCACGTGACCGCTTTAAGACGACGGAGCAGTGAGATGCAGCCTCACTGATTCTCCGTTTCAACTTGTGGCGAAAGTGCGGACTTCAAACTATATACCAGTTTTTAAATTGTGTTGATAGGCCGAGTAAAACCGGACTTGTGATAAATAATGTGCGCGATGCTTTTTCGCGAATATTGCCGTCACGTTTGGTGTTTGGTGCAGGAAGAAACGGTAAAAACGGACTTTTCTCAGTAACGTGTCCGCAAACAGGAAGTGCTTGCAAGCAAAAAAACACGTGACCACATCAACCAATCACAAAATTATATGGCAAATCACGTGATTTGGTTGCTGGGGAACAGGGGGAAGTTGTGGGGAATATTTCCAAAATTCCCCAGCTTAACTTCCCATGGAAATCTACCAGAAATGTTCCGCCCCTTTGCAACCCTATCTGGGACCTTATTTTTTTCCCTCTGAGCTTGTTAAACAGCTGTTAAACAGCTTGTTTATTCACTTATGGGGAAAAAAACAAAACAAAAAACAAAAAAATCTGAGTTTGTATTATTACCTCATTAATATTGTAAATATAAAAATTCTGAGTTTGGATTTCTTCTCCAGATCTACAAACAACAGTGGCTCCTTTAACGTCACGTCGTCTAAATTTAACCAACGATTCACAAAAAAAAATCAGAAAAACATCAACAAGAGTCCGTTAATGAATTCAGAGTACTGATTTTCACTGAGTGTGTGTTGCGAGGCGGCTGCAGGCGGCGGCGGGTCTTTACGGTAGCGGCGCCCGGCGCTGGGAGACAGGTGCTAACGCTGCAGAGCCCATTAAGATTCAACAGCTCCGTCTGCAGCTATCTGATCTATTTCCAGCTCGGTGTTGTGGTTTGTGAGCGGCGGTGATGAGACGCTTCATGATGACTTCTGGCAGCCGTCCACACAGACAGAAGAAGAAGAGAGCGGAGCATGTAACCTCAGAGAGGAGCGGCGAGGAGATCAGGAGGGAAACTGTTGGACCGACCGTCACGAACGATCCCGAGGAAAATGTGCTGACTAACTGTGGTGACTTTTCCTCTGAACCTCCAGAACTAATGAAGTGAAACATCTCGTTTAGTTATTATGTGCAAGACATTCACGGCTCCCAGAGGACGAATCGATGCAGCGCCGTCGTCAGGTCAATATTTGGTGTCCAATACTTTGGTTCATCACCAGATACCTGCAGAACTGCTGACAGAGTGTTTACTGATGATCAGAGGTGACTGACGAGGTGACAGGCAGATGTGACGTGAGCATTTCTTTCTGACTTGTGTCATTTGTCTGCAGCCAGAGACGACAACCGTATATTTACTCGACTCTCTGGAATAAATGAACAGTACGGAAATATTCTGGATTTTGGAGAAACATCAGCTGATCTGACTGAAACCAGCCGCGAGTGACAAACGTGATAAATAAATCAGCTGTGAGCGGAGGAACAGTGGTTTAACAATGGCGACTGAACGGCAGCTATTCATCTTCCTGCTTTATTCTTTGCTAAATGTTCTTGTTTTGCATCCATTCAGTTTAAAATGAACTTTACTGCACATTCATTTACAATTATTCACGTGTTGCTATTTTCTTTACGGCCAAAAGCAGAAGATAAAAGTGTTGGCAGCTTCCTCTGTGACAGATTGTGTTACATCGAGCCTCTGAACTGAATCAAAACTGCATCACAGACTTTGTGAGATCAGCAAATATCGTATCGTCGTCGTCCAAACAATCAATATGGCATCTTATTGAGATGAAGCTGACGAGCTCGAGCTCTGCAGGTGACGTCAGGCTGCTGTTTCTGCAGATGAAGTGAGATATTTAATTATTTATTTAAAAGATTATTTAAATAATGAGAGAGTTAATTTCTCTTTAAGTGTTAAAGCAGTCGTGCATTTTGTTCTTTATTGTTAGTTATATGATCACACACACACACACACTCTGTTTTCCAACTGTGTGAATCAAAGTGAAGACAACAGCGACGGCTCTGAAGACCAGTAAAAAGAAAGAAGGAAGAGTTTCCCGGTGACACTGTGAGACTCTGAGACTGTCTGAGTTCGGCGGGGAACAGAGGACGTGACAACAGAGACTTTAAAGGGATATTCCGGTGTAAGTTTAATCCATGGTCTAACACACCGTGACACCGAGTAAGACTCCCCCTCGAGAGGTCAAGTTAGCTGACCGCTAGCTTAGCTAGTTTTAGCAACCTCAGAAAAGACCGCACGATAACAATACACTGCAGCTTATGTCTCCAACTAGAAACCGCCATCAAAAAGCCACAATTAATGGTGAGAACAGCAGCAAACTTCAGCAACAGTACATGTACAGTCCCAGCACACAGTACGAAGCATCAAACATCTGCTAGCTTTGCTGGATTTGTATTAAAAACACAGCACAACTCACCCTCTCCTCCAGCAGCCTGCCTGTGTGGGGAAGCCCTGACGAGTCGATTACCGAGTGCAGTAGATTTCTGCAGCTGAAGGATGAAAATGTCTGATTATTACTCCATGGTACGTTCCGTTCTTATTCCCTGTCAGCTCTCAGAGAATAAGAACTGAGCAGTCCCATGGAGTAATAATCAGACATTTTCATCCTTGAGCTGCAGAAATCTACTGCACTCGGTAATCGACTCGTCAGGGCTTCCCCACACAGGCAGGCTGCTGGAGGAGAGGGTGAGTTGTGCTGTGTTTTTAATACAAATCCAGCAAAGCTAGCAGATGTTTGATGCTTCGTACTGTGTGCTGGGACTGTACATGTACTGTTGCTGAAGTTTGCTGCTGTTCTCACCATTAATAAACCGGAATATCGCTTTAAACCTGAAGTTACAGATGGACGGAGCGATACAGCAGAATGTGAAGCACCCAAACACGGAGCTCTGTTGGTCCAAGAGACGTCGTGTTGTCATATTTTTAAGTCTCATCGTTGAACTTCGAGTTATTTCTTCAAGTGGAAATGATAGAAATTATAAAAGCACTTCCTGCAGGACCCCCTGCGGAGCCACCAGCCGCATTAAAAATGCCAGCTCAGCGTCTAAGTTATAAAAACACCAAAACAACACAATTAATGCAGATTTCATGACTTTTACTTCAGCACACTTCTGTGAGAGTCAGTTTCTACTGAAGATCCAAGAAATGTTTTGGTGAAAAATACTCCAGTAACGAGCAAAAGATGAATGTAGATCAAATAAATTAATTTTTTTCTGTTATAAGAACATTTATGATTTTATGCTTAAAGACAGCTGCCTGTTAGATGATGAATGAACCTCCTGAACGATGTAATCTGTCTGAAGAAACATGTTTACTGGCTCTCTGACGCTGAACAGATTCAACTCGATCGTATCGAAGGGAAACTGCTGCTGAGTTACGTTTTGTTCCTTATATAATTCTCAAATGTTAAATATTCATAACAGACACTTTAAAGTTCCTACAGGTGAAGATCAGAGTCTTTTCTTATTACACAACAGTCTGAGAGCGTCTCTCTAACACGGCGCTCTCCTCTCCCTCCTCTCCAGGCTGAAGTGGATTTAATCAGTGGAATCAATAAAGGGATCGCCGGCTTTCATCTGGATCCTCCGGGGCCGTCGCTTTCCTGCAAACCAGCGGGCGTCCCTGACATTTTACACGCTCCTGCTACATGCAGCAGATCTGAGTTCACCCGGGTTCACTCGGCGTGTTTAGCATATACACAAAACAGGCCGAGCTAATTTGTTTAGCATCTAAGAAAGTCACATCGTTAGCCTCGAGGCCTCCGATCGATATCTGAGCCTTTGATGATCACGAGGTTCGGTTCCACACACACGCCGTATACATTAACTCGTCTCTGTGATTAGACACACACTTACACAAATCAGGCACGCTGTGTGTGTGTGTGTGTGTGTGTGTGTGTGTGTGTGTGTGTTCCTAACGACTCGTTCCTTATCACAACAACCACTGGTGCATTCCTCGATGCTTTCAGCAGCAGGCCGTCGGCGCTGGACGGCTCTTTCTCCTCGCTCTCTCTCTCGCTCTCTCTGTTTGTCTGCCCTATAAATAGGCCATTACTTTGAAATGTAAGTATGCTTCCTAAAATCTCCACCCCTCTCTCAGACACACACACACACACACATATGTGCAGTCCTCCACCACCAACCCGACAACAGAGCCCAGATTAAACTCTTCTTTTTAAAGCCGGTGTCGGGGAGGATGGAGGGGGCCGCAGCATCACCGGCCCGTTTGATGTGGCTGGTTGATATGCAGCGTGTGATGTTGCGCCGAGCGAGCGGCCGACTGAGTGAGTGGGAGCAGCAGCGCGCCGCCAGAAAAATCCATGTTTCAACTTAACGTGTAAAATATAGTTCAATAAAGAAAAACAGCGCAGAGTTATTTTATCTGACGACACCTGCAGCCTCACAGAGACACCAACACAGCCAGTCGTTCATCTGTCGACCAATGGGAAGCTTTAACTGGTTTAATAATGAATCCTCTCGCTGGTTCCCTTTGTCGACTCAGTCCACGTTTATACATAGCAGGGTATTCAAGCCCCGTTCACACGAAGGGAAAACGCAGATATTTCCAGGCGGTTTGGCCGCTCATTTACACGAAAACCCCGTTTTTATCACAGAAAACGATTCTTTCTAAACTCTGGTTATGTGTTGTCGTGTCAGCTGGGAGAAACGGGGTTTTAGGTTCTCACGCTCATTAGGCTATGCGCCAGAAAATGCTTAGCGTCATGTGAGCGCTTGTTTTGAAAGGAACAGGAAGTCGCTCGTGTTATTCGTTGTTGTTGATTCTGAGGATTCTGATTGGCTTGCATGGCTTCATCCTTCTCCCTACACTGCTGCCCAGAGGTTTGGCAGAGTTAGAATGGCGCTCGACGGCGTATTTATGCAGGTTGATGGAAATGACAACTTTTTTGAAAACGATGTTGTGTGCACGATGTTATTTTTGAAAACGGAGGGGGAAATATTCGTTTCTCTAAATACCCTGCTATGGATAAACGTGGGCTTAGAGAAACTAATATTTCCCCCCTCCGTTTTCAAAAATAACATCGTGCACACAACATCGTTTTCAAAAAAGTCATAGTAACGATCCAAAGTTATGTGAAAGTGCACATTTCTTATCAAAAACAAATTCAGTATGAGCATCTAAGTCGTCCACAAACTTCACCACCGAGTGCTGAACGACCTCTGATCACATCTCCACAGCTTCCTGCATGAGTCCGTCACACAGCCGCAGTATTTGTACCGTGTGTAATCTATAAAATGTGTAAAATGTGTAAAATGTTTGGATGTGTCTGCTGCTTTTCTTCGTCTTCTTTGACATCTATTTTTATGTTTTTATAAGTTGGACTTAACAAGAGAAGAAGACGTCAGCCTGGACTTTAGAAAACTGTCAGGGACACTTTTCATGTTTAATGCAGAAAATAAACCAAAGATGAAGTGGTGATGTCATTTAGTTGTATTATTGATCTGTGAAGGCCGTCTTTGGTCAAACTGCTTCAGACTCACAATCCCAAAAGTTGATGAGGGGAAGTACGTGAACATAAAATTATATGAAGCTCAGGACAGAAACCACTGAAGCATCGGATCTCAAACTGTGGATCGGGACACCGAAGTGGGTCGCGAGGTTTTATCAAATACTGTCCATGAGGGGAACAGGAAGGGGCGGAGCTTCAGCCCTCGATTGCTTTTGGACTGTAAACGGTCTAGGTATTGGTTATTTATTTATTTATTTCATGCAAGGTATCATGGGAAGCAGGATACAACTGCACTGGAGGGAAGAGCAACACAACCTGCTAAAGATCGCCTGTTGACCGCGTTCACACTTCCGGCCGTCTGTTTAATAATGAATCCTCTTGCTGGTTCCCTTTGTCGACTGAGTCCATGTTTATACATAGCAGGGTATTTAGAGAAACGAATATTTCCCCCCTCCGTTTTCAAAAATAACATCGTGCACACAACATCGTTTTCCAAAAAGTTGTCATTTCCATCAACCCGCATAAATACGCCGTCGAGCGCCATTCTAACTCTGCCAAACCCTTTAATGCTCACTAAAGGTTTCAGAACCAGTCCGGTGGATCGCCTGAGCCGGCAGCTGTCATGTGATCCTTTGGGGCGACTCACGTCCTTTAAAAGTCCTTGTTTCTGCTGCTGTCAGGCTGAAACGATGCCTTCAGAGAAAACCTTGTGAGACAACAAGCTCCGTTTTGTAACCAGAACCACAAGCTTCGTTCAAGGAGAAATCTCTGAGCCGCTGCAGGAAGACGACGCTGGAGACGGGAAGTTACCTCCAAAGTCACGGCTGAATATTTAACCGACTTTGACGATCGAAGACGAGTCACCTCCGGAGGTTTCAGAGGGAGACTCCTCCTTGAACGACTCTCGTGTTCCTGCTGACAAACAGGTCGTGATGATTTAACGGCGCGGCGTCTCTGCAGGAATCGTCTCTGTAATGTTGTCAGACGCTTAAAATAAGAACCTGTCAGCAACAAATCATCACAGTTGCCCCAAAGGATTCACACTGCAGCCAGCCGAGGCGATCGGCTCGACTCAGCCAACACTTCTGCATGGCGACACGTGAAAACAAGGCCTGCGTTCAAAATACTGAATTCACCTTTAAGACAGATGTAGATGTGAACCTGGGCTTCAGGTGTTAATGAGCCTCAGTGACTCTGAAGTGTCTGTTTGGGCTGACAGACCCTGAAATGTTGAACGTTTATTTTGAAATTTGAAGCCAGATTTGTTTCCTGCAGATCTCCAGGTCCGCGCTGTGACAGCAGGTCACTGAGGTTCAGTTCAACAGAAACCTGAAGTGAAGACGGAAACAGACGGCTGAGCTCATTTTGAACTTTACGTATGAAACTTATGAGTGCGATCTGCAGAGTTTCATCCTCAGGTCGTCTCTCGTGTTCATCGTGCTCAGATTTCAGAGCTGAGGTTCCCAACCGGAGCGTCGGATCTCAAAGAGGACTCACAAGATCATATCAGGTTAGAAAAAAGACGGACTTCACAAAAGACGGGCTGGTCTCACTGTGTGTTTGTGTATTTTCATAACATACACTGTAGATACTCCAACTTCAGTCTGACTGTAAGTCATAATCCTAACTAAATCTGCAGAGACAGAAAAACTGTTCCACCATCAGAAGGCACAGATGGATGTAAAATCAATGTGGAGAGCATCAACACTAACTTCATGACTTTTCCCCCAGTGGAAGTTTCATCTCTTCAAATGTTTTGTACATAGTTATGATCATACTAACGATCCAAAGTTATTTCTTATCGAAAAACATTCACTGTTAAATTCAGCATGTGCATCTAAGTCTTCCACAAACTTCACCACCGAGTGCTGAACGTCCTCTGATCACATCTGCACAGCTTCCTACAGAGATTTGTACCGTGTGTAATCTATAAAATGTCTAAAATGTTTGGATGTCTTTTACTTTGATAAGCAAAGTAACTCTGCTGCTTTTCTTCAGCTTCTTTGACATTTAAGTTGGACTAAACAAGAGAAGAAGACGTCAGCTTGGACTTTAGAAAACTGTTTGTGCAGAAAATAAACTACAGATGAAGTGGTGATGTCATTTAATTGTATTATTGATGTGTGAAGGCCGTCTTTGATCAAACTGCTTCAGACTGAACCACTGAAGCATTGGATCTCAAACTGGGGACGGGGACACTGAAGTGGGTCGCGAGATTTTATCAAATACTGTCCATGAGGGGAACAGGAAGGGGCGGGGCTTCAGCTCTCGATTGCTTCTGGACTGTAAACGGTCGAGGTTTGGTTAGATTTATCTATTTATTTCATGCAAGGTATCATGGGAAGTAGGATACAGCTGCACTGGAGGGAAGAGCAACGGAATTATGCTGCTTTTCCACCAACATTAGCAGCTCGACCTGCTAAAGATCGCCTGTTGACCCCGTTCACACTTCCAGCTGTCTGTGATTTTCATCTGAAGCGTTACGTTGTTCGCCACTGACGTCACATGTTACGTCACAAATGCGCCAGAAACAGATAGAACAGAAGAGAAAACAACAACTGATTAACGGATGCTGATGATGTGTCGTCACTTCGATCAGAGCCGAGATGATGAAAACACGTCAACTACACACAAAAACCTGATCTCAGCGGGTTTAAGTGGGAGTTTTGGCCAGTAGGGGGCGACTGAGCTGTGAGACGGAGCTGAAGAGGATAAAAAGCTCTGTTGGTTATTTGTGATTCCTCCTGCAGAGACTCAGAGAGGAACGTCTGCATCTCGTCCCGGTGAGATGCTCCTCAGGATTACCTTCAGCCCTCTGCTGAGAGCACGAGGCCATCAGACCTCACCAATTACTGACACACACACACACACTCTGCCATAAAGAGACACTCACACCCCCAGCTCTGCACACACACACACACACACACACACACACACAGCCAGAAGGTTTGACTATAGTTTGAGTGTCTTGTCTCCAAACTAGGCTGCTGATGTAACGGCGGAACATCTGTGAGCCTCGAGGAGGACGGAGCCATATGCCACCCAAAATCTGAGGAGGGGGATTAATGCTGAGTGTGTGTGTGTGTGTGTGTGTGTGTGTGTGTGTGTGTGTGTGTGTATCAGTGGGTTCTGGGGGGTCTCACCTCAGGGGGGTGAGAGGAATCAGGAAGAGTGAAAGATTCAATGACAATCAGAAATCTCAGCGTCTCATCCTCACACATCGTGTCTCCGGGACAGCGTGCACGTCTGATGTGCGTGTGAGGGGGAAAGGTTCGGTCCTGCTGAGAGAGTGGACCTCTTCGGAACATCATGCATCGCGTCACACCGCCGACCAACAACACGGGGGATCGGTGTTTCTGCGCACGGCGGCGCGTCTTTAATTACGGAGCGTTTGGTCATTATGAGGAGAGGAACACACGCACGCGCGCACACACATATTACACACACATGACACACACACACACACACACACTGCAGTGCACGCAGCTCAGCTCTCTGGAAGTTAGTCGCCCTTTCACACCGACAACAACACGGAATGACACTTTGCAACACGCGAGTCTGTTCCGCGATAACCTCCTGCGCTTCATCCGACGTGCACATGGTCCGCACACACACACACACACACACACACACACACACACGCACAGTGTCAGCACAAACACGTTAAACAGCCGATGTGAGCGGGTCTTTCTTACCGTGGAGCAGCAGAGGACCGAGCGGCGCCGAGTGCAGGAGAAATTATAAATCCTTAGTTGGTGCCCGCATTGTCGGACTGAGAGGAAGAGGAGGAGGAGGAGGAGGAGGAGGAGGATGAGAGGAGCAGGCTGCTACTGTGCGGGAATAATCCGACTGTCAGTGACAATAACCCGGAGAGAGGAGGAGAGAGGAGGAGGAGGAGGAGGAGAGGAGGAGGAGGAGGGGTGATACCCCCATCCAATTAGAAACAGTGGGATTGATTGTCACAGGAAATAAGGCAGAGAGTGTTTACAGCCGCTTCACTCTGTCGGGCTGGAAACTGTTTCTGGTTTTTTGCAGAGAGAAATAATTTAAAACTATAAAAAATATATAATGGAGCAAATAAAAAGCTGCACGTGGGTCTGGACCCTGAGATTAAAGGACGTGTTCAGAGTGTCTGAGAGCTCGATGCGCACATTTCCTCCACTATAACCTGAAAGTGCTGAGCAGAGAGCAGAGAGCTGCTGCAGATCTCCATATTTAAAGCTGAAGCTGCTCCAACATCTCTGCAGCTGCTGCCACCTACAGCCAGACACAGGGAACGACAAGACAGCAGGCAGAGGTATAGTTTAACACCTAAAATCTATAAATCATGATGGAATAAAGAGTCATACTGGAGGAAAAGTACAGTTACTGCATCAAAATATTACTTTGGTCTTCACTTATCTCTCACATGGAAAGTTTAAACATGAAAAATGACTTTAAAATGTATTTTATTATTATTATATATAATTTACTGTCAATCAACTGATTGATTAATTGTTTAAATTGTACTTCAACATGTTCTATTGTAAAGTAACTAAACATTAAAGCTGTCAGATAATAGTAATCCAGTACAGCTACTCAAAGGCAAATACTCAAGTAAAGTACAGAAACCTCAGATTTGTACTCGAGTACTTCAGCAGACAGCTTCCCCCTCATCAAGTCGGGTCGACAGATTTGCTCTGTGTTTCCTAGAAGTCTGACGTCGAGTGGCGTCTTTCTAGGAGGAGGTTGGAGGAAGTTCCAGCTCTGAGTATCTCAGTCAGCGTCAGTGTTTGTCTGACATGTGAGGCTGAATCCAGACGTCTGTGGACCCTCACAGACCTCAGACCTGTTTACTGTCATCATGTCAAGTCTGCAGAGTGTGAGTCCTGACGGTGACATGACGGCTGATAAACAGGCCTCAAGACTGCAACATCCTTCTACATATTTCTGTATCAAGCTGTTTGAATATTATTTCTGGCCTTCGTGATTCGAGTAACATTTTAATAAAGTCATTCTTCTGAACCAGTGAAGTCTGCAGCCTGAGAGGACTCTGCATGTCTGCAGGAGGTCAGTGTGTCGGGTTTGGACAGAACACACCCACAAAGTCAGAGAGTCTGCAGGAGCAGAGACATCGTTTGGATTCAGCCTGATCCTGATCCTGTTCCTGATCCTGTTCCTGATCCTGATCCTGATCCTGATCCTGTTTCTGACCGCTGACCTCCAGATTTATTTATTTCCTTTATAGTGCTATACTTCCCTTAATCCATACATACATACGTACAACATGAGTACATCCTAAACTATTCAAAGGAATAAGAACTGTTTTTATCAAAAGTCAAACCTTTTGTCTTTGTCTCCAAATGTCACTGATAATAGAAACTTTACCTCGCTGTAACATATACTAAGTGAAACTCTTAACGTACAATAAAGCCACAAAACAGCAAGCTTTTCTTGCACTGTGTTTGGGAGGAGAGAAGTTATTATTCCAGCTTGTCTCTTCATCATCTTTAATACTTTATCAAACTGTCACGCTGCTCTAACACGCCGTCTTCATCAGCATCACAAGTGTGACATCACTTCCTGTTTTGCAGCAGAGTGCAGGGACATCTTGTTGTAATGTGACCTTTAGACGTGAAACCATCACCGAACACACACATATCTTCTGTTCAAAAGTATTTCTCTCATTTTTATGAAGAAATATTAAGATAAACGAGTGACAAAAACATGAAATAGATAAATACCGTCCATGGTTGTTTTTCAAGTTGAACAGATGTACAGTTACAGTAACACCACAACATCAATCTGCAAACTAAACAACTGTAGAAGTGAAACAACTTCAAGAAACTGAAACTAGTCCGGTTGCCTTCGATACAGAACTCAGAATAAACAACTCTAACGGCTCCGTATAAGCAGATTTGAACGCAGATGCACGACTCAGTGACAAGCAGGTTCAAGTAAAAGTTCACGTATACTTCAAAACAGGCAAACTTCTCCAAAAGACGGAGTCAGCAGAGGTCCAGAGGTCTCACAGCGGGTCAGCCAGGCAGAACTAAAGGCTGGAACAATAAGGTGGAAGGACAACAGGCGAGCTGACAGTGGAAGTGGGCCGGTGGAGATATTACAGGGCTTATGGGGGGAAGTGGGGACAGGTGAGCAGGTGGGGGAGGAAGGTCAGGTGATGAGGGCTGATGGGGTCGGTGCAGGACCGGAGGGAGCCGGGCAGATCTGAAACTACGGGAGAGTCGGACTCGGATTTATTAAAGATTTATCATCCGAACAGTGTTTTAGCTCACTGACAATTAACCTTTTTTTTCAAGTTTCTGTTTCTGTTTCATGTTGTGTTTAGTTCAAGTCACTTCCTGTTTTATTTTGTAGTTCCTGTGCTCCCCGTCTTGTCCTCCCCGTCACTGTTCTGTTTGATTATCTGCACCTGTCCTCTTGTGTCTCACCTGAGCCTCGTTCCCTCGTTTGTCTCTGGGTATTTAAGTTTTTGTTCTGTCTTTGTCGCTTCATTAGTTGTTAGTTGATAAGCCACGTTCATGTTCATGTTGCCTTTTGTTGATCCTCGACAATTCAATACTTTTTTGAATCCCTGCAACCACGTTCTGTCGTTCGTGCATCTGCTGGTCCTCCTACCTCGTCTTCCACCTGCTACATCCTGACAGTAAGAAGGTAAGCAATGTTTTAAAACCCTGTTGAGAACGTGTGGACTAAACTTTAGTGTGTGACGGGGAGAACATCGCAGACAAGACGATGAGTGACTCGACGTTGTGACAACAATTACATCGAGAACTCACAAAAGGTTGTTAAACGTGTCACTATTGTTAAAATGTAACGATTACTAATGTAACAAGCCGAGCTGACAGGGAGTCATCAGTCAAAGGTCACGACAGGTGGAACTACATAGAAAAATCACTGTTCAGCCTCGATGAACCGTCTGAAAACATGCGTACCAAAATACTCGTGTGCTGCCTCCTCTGATCTGACTCACAGGGACATTAATGTGCAGCCTCTGATTCAGTAACATGTATTTAGAAGAAGAACAACAGAACATGGAACTGTAATCAAGCAGCTCCAGACGTCACTAACTCTCTGCTCTCATCCTCCACGTTTCTGCCTCCGAAGGACCGAAACAGAAACACTGAAGCACTCATTCACAGACAGTTGTGTTGGTTTTCCTACCTGACACGATGTCGGTGCATCAGCTGAAGATGTGACAGTGTGTGTGTGTCGGTGTGTGTGTGTCGGTGTGTGTGTGTGTGTCGAGGCTTTAAGCATCAGTGTGAGGAGCGAACAGCCAGAAACCATCCCTGCTATGTGCCCATCATCATAATGGGGCTGCTATGTGACTGTGTTTGTTTGTGTATGGCTATTGTTAACATAGTTATATTAGGAGCGGAGCGTGTGTGTGTGTGTGTGTGTGTGTGTGTGTGTGTGTGTCGGGTGGGTGGGTGTGTGTGATGAGGAGCAGTGACATGTTGAAGAGGCCCGAGAGGAAGGAAAGAAATGGCTAAACAGGTGTATGACTGACACACACACACACACACACACACACACACACACACACACACACACACACACACGTTGGAATGTTCCTAATATAACTATGCTGACAATGAGAGCAAGGAGATACAGAGGTGACGTGCGTCATGTGTCTGTGTGAGTGTGTGTGTTTGTAACTGTGTGTACATGTATGACTTTGATGTATAGACAGACAGGCAGGCAGGCAGGCAGGCAGACAGACAGATGTACAGACAGACAGATAGACAGATGTATAGACAGACAGATAAACAGACAGACAGACAGACAGACAGATAGATGTATAGACAGACAGACAGACAGATAGATGTATAGACAGACAGACAGGCAGACAGACAGATGTATAGACAGACAGACAGATGTATAGACAGACAGATAAACAGACAGACAGACAGACAGACAGACAGACAGACAGACAGACAGATAGATGTATAGACAGACAGATAGATGTATAGACAGACAGACAGACAGACAGACAGGCAGACAGACAGATAGATGTATAGACAGACAGATAGATGTATAGACAGACAGATAAACAGACAGACAGACAGACAGACAGACAGACAGACAGATAAACAGACAGACAGACAGATGTATAGACAGACAGATAAACAGACAGACAGACAGACAGACAGATAAACAGACAGACAGACAGATAGACAGACAGATAAACAGACAGACAGACAGATAGACAGACAGATAGATGTATAGACAGACAGACAGGCAGACAGACAGATGTATAGACAGACAGACAGATAGATGTATAGACAGACAGACAGACAGACAGACAGACAGACAGACAGACAGACAGATAAACAGACAGACAGACAGATGTATAGACAGACAGATAAACAAACAGACAGACAGACAGACAGACAGACAGATGTATAGATAGATGTATAGACAGACAGACAGACAGATGTATAGACAGCCAGACAGACAGATGTATAGACAGACAGACAGATGTATAGACAGACAGACAGACAGATAGTATAGACAGACAGACAGACAGACAGACAGACAGATAGATGTATAGATAGGTAGAAGGGAAGCAGAGAGGTTAAACTGTGTTGGTGTGTTTTGTTGGGGAACGCTGCCCTCTACAGGGAGTCTATGACTATAATGTACATAAAGGGAGGTGAAAAGATAAGTTTGTATAAATCTACGGGTCAAAATATCTAAAACTGTTTTTCTTTCATTACAGATGATAACATAGTTCATTTTCGAGTCTTTGGTTGGCCCCCTTCTTGTGATGTCACAGACTGTTTGGCTTCAAGTGTCTCCATACATGTTGCCTGTGGTTAAAGTCAGGTGACCGAGGAGGACAGTCCAGGACCTGGTGTCGAGGTCAGGTGACTGTGGAGGACAGTCCAGGACCTGGTGTTGAGGTCAGGTGACCAAGGAGGACAGTCCAGGACCTGGTGTCGAGGTCAGGTGACCGTGGAGGACAGTCCAGGACCTGGTGTCGAGGTCAGGTGACCGTGGAGGACAGTCCAGGACCTGGTGTCGAGGTCAGGTGACCGTGGAGGACAGTCCAGGACCTGGTGTCGAGGTCAGGTGACCGTGGAGGACAGTCCAGGACCTGGTGTTGAGGTCAGGTGACCGTGGAGGACAGTCCAGGACCTGGTGTCGAGGTCAGGTGACTGTGGAGGACAGTCCAGGACCTGGTGTTGAGGTCAGGTGACTGTGGAGGACAGTCCAGGACCTGGTGTTGAGGTCAGGTGACCGTGGAGGACAGTCCAGAACCTGGTGTTGAGGTCAGGTGACCAAGGAGGACAGTCCAGGACCTGGTGTTGAGGTCAGGTAAACGTGGGGGACAGTCCAGGACCTGGTGTTGAGGTCAGGTGACTGTGGAGGACAGTCCAGGACCTGGTGTTGAGGTCAGGTGACCAAGGAGGACAGTCCAGGACCTGGTGTTGAAGTCAGGTAAACGTGGGGGACAGTCCAGGACCTGGTGTTGAGGTCAGGTGACTGTGGAGGACAGTCCAGGACCTGGTGTTGAAGTCAGGTAAACGTGGGGGACAGTCCAGGACCTGGTGTTGAAGTCAGGTGACTGTGGAGGACAGTCCAGGACCTGGTGTTGAGGTCAGGTGACCAAGGAGGACAGTCCAGGACCTGGTGTTGAAGTCAGGTAAACGTGGGGGACAGTCCAGGACCTGGTGTTAAGGTCAGGTGACCGTGGAGGACAGTCCAGGACAGTCAGGACTCCTCGGTCTTCTCTGGTCTTCAGGTAGTTAGATTAGACTTTAGGAGAGGAGGACTTTATATCATCGGGAGGAGGAGAGGAGGACTTTATACCATCAGGGGGAGGAGAGGAGGACTTTATATCATCAGGAGGAGGAGAAGAGGACTTTATATCATCAGGAGGAGGAGAGGAGGACTTTATATCATCAGGAGGAGGAGAGGAGGACTTTATATCATCAGGAGGAGAGGAGGACTTTATATCATCGGGAGGAGGAGAGGAGGACTTTATATCATCAGGAGGAGGAGAGGAGGACTTTATATCATCAGGAGGAGAGGAGGACTTTATATCATCGGGAGGAGGAGAGGAGGACTTTATATTATCGGGAGGAGGAGAGGAGGACTTTATATCATCAGGAGGAGGAGAGGAGGACTTTATATCATCAGGAGGAGGAGAGGAGGACTTTATATCATCAGGAGGAGAGGAGGACTTTATATCATCAGGAGGAGGAGAGGAGGACTTTATATCATCAGGAGGAGAGGAGGACTTTATATCATCAGGAGGAGAGGAGGACTTTATATCATCAGGAGGAGGAGAGGAGGACTTTATATCATCAGGAGGAGGAGAGGAGGACTTTATATCATCAGGAGGAGGAGAGGAGGACTTTATATCATCAGGAGGAGAGGAGGACTTTATATCATCAGGAGGAGGAGAGGAGGACTTTATATCATCAGGAGGAGAGGAGGACTTTATATCATCATATTTAAACCCTTGTGTGTAATGTGGATCCTCCACATTGTATTTCAGGCTGTGTTGTCTCCGAGCTGCCAGCAGAGGGCGCTCTCTGACCACAAACCATCTCCCCTGTTAACTGCCTCTTGTTTTCCTCGGGCGTGGAGAGGCAGAGGAAGCTGAGGTGAGGTGAAGGGTAAATGATATGAACCCTCCAGTCAGGACCCAGAATAGAGATAATCTACACACAGATCTTAATCAAGACGCTGACAGACTGTGACGTGAGCCGCCGCCGCATCACCGCCGCCTCCAACTCCACCCGGCCGGGAACAGAAGTGAGGTGAGGTAAGGTTCAACACAAAGAGGATCCACTTTTATTTATAAAAAGCAAAGACAGAATGCTTTAAAGTCGGCCTGAACGAGGAGAGAGGGAGTGAGCAGGAGGAAGATCATCAACACACCTCTCTGGGTTCACCTGTTCAGAGCCGTTAGTAACTTTCTCTCTGACAACAATCAAACTAATGTCTTTGATTGCATCATTAACTTTTCGTCGTTACATCTGGGCAGAGACTTTTCCTCGTGCTGTGTCTGCTTCTCACGCAACCAAACCTCAAGAATCAATCTTAAATAATAAACTAAATACGTTTCTGCAGAACCACAGAGGAGTTAAACGCCTCGTTGGCTGTGATGACGCCACCGAGTCAGCTAATAAGCGTAAACACCAGTGTTGCCACAGTTACTTTGAAAAACTAATCTGATTACTGACTACTGATTACTCCTTTAGAAAGTAACTTAGTTACTTTACTGATTACTTGATTTTAAAAGTAACTAAGTTAGATTACAAGTTACTAAATTACGTACATTCAGCAGCTCCCGACATCACCCCATAGCTCGAAACGAGGGCGAGTCAACTGTGTTTAAGGGCAGCATTTCCTCTCCAACATACTGCCCGACCAACTTCTTTAACTCAGCCCCACTTACTCGTTTTGCACCGAAGTCCAGCTTTTGTTGTTTGGGTGGTGGGAGAAGCAGTCACAGCTCTCTCCTTCGCACCCGGTGGGACTTTCTCTTGAAGTTTCACCGTGCCGTGCTGCGACGCCAAATGTTTTTTTTTAATTTGAGGTTGTGTTTTTGTAGGTTGATAATTCTTTGTCTCCACCAGCAGCACAAAGTGCACAACAAACCTTGATATTGTTGTTTTTAGCGCCAAGAAACACAAAATAATGACTGTATTTCCACTTTGAAAATGCGCTTCCCTCTCCCCCTCCACTGCTGTTTACGTTTCGTGTCGCACACGTGCGTTGTCCTCATGCTGAAAACGTGACTTGTTGCGTACAAAACGTCACTCTCCGTTTTCTCAGAGACAAAAATACATTTAATAATATCTACTTTACTAAGGAAAATGACAAAAAAAAGTAACGCACAGTGACTTTGATTTAAGTAACTTTAATCTGACTACTGGTTTGGAAATAGTAACGCGTTAGATTAGTCGTTACTGAAAAAAGACGTCATATTAGAGTAACGCGTTACCGGCATCACTGGTAAACACTGACCGTGATAAACCACGACTGGTACAAATGTCAACCAACGTATCTGGTTTGCAGAGACGCTAGCTGCTAACACTGTATCCTGGAGACTGGACTGTTAGGGCTGCACGATAAAAACAAGTTTGTAGTTCCTGAATGCTCCACAAACTTAGAAGGTAACATATAAACAATAATATAAATGTATTGTATGTTTCCTCTCAGCTGACTCTGGAGATGCTGATTGGTTGGATCGCTGCAGGCACACAGCTTGAAGCCTGGCAGGATTATTATTATTATCATGAATCTTTTAAATCCAGCTTCCTCCTCAGGTAAATCAGAAATACGAGAAGATTCACCAGGTTCGTTTATGTTCTTTGTTAATGTCTGAACCCAAATATGATGAAAAACCTTCAGTTTTTTTTAATTTATTAGTTTTGTTTTTGGAAATGTTTTTATTACTTTGAGTGATTGTGATGTTTCTGTTTTGTTATGTTTGCGATCATTTATCTTTCATGTTGTGTTTCTCACCTCAGGGCCTCCATGTTTTATTCACCGACTGCCAACATCGCTGGATTCATTGCATTGTTCGCCATCTGTGCTCCAACATAAACTTTTCAAACTCGAGATGCTCGGCGGAGAAATACTGACGGAGTGACGTAAACTCACTCGATCGTATTGTTAATATACGGCTGTGTGTACGAGCTTCATCACAAAACCTGGAAGTTAATACTGTTGTATTAATGTTCCTTCCACAGAAGAACAGAATCATAAAAGTCGTTGTTTAAATGCAAAAAGAAAAACAAACACGGCACAACAAAAGCATTTATTTGTTTGTGCAGGTGAAACAAAGAAAATAAAAAGGCCTCAGAAGAACATATCGCCTTCAAACAGAACAGGAGGGAAACAAATAACAGAAATGTCAAGATGTCAGAGAGAGATTGAACGTGAAAGAATGAAAACAGAATCTAAATGACGACGAACACGACCGAGTGAAAAACAATAGAACGGAAACAAAGGAGCCACTTTCAGGAAGCCGACGACTCGGTGTCGATGATAACGTCTGAACCGGGTCGTCTCCTCAGCTCTCCTCTCCCGGTCCACTCTGCCGGCTGACACACTGTGGATTTAGACGCTTTACCCTCCAATTAGTCATTAAACTGCCGCCGCGAGTACAGTCGGGTGAGTCAAATCCCTCGCCGAGAGACCTCGCCGTCGGAGCTGAGAGACGGAGCGACGCCCGTCGGATCATCAGATGACTGCGGCGTGGAGTTCGGCTGAGTGTATTCATCAGGTCAGACGCTTCCCTTCATCTGTTTCGAGAGTTAGCTGTCGAATTACCTCGACTGGTGAGGCGGCTGTCGATCACGCTCGGAGGAACAGGACTCGCCAGCTCGAGGGGAAGTGAGGCTTAGTGGCGGCGGTCGCCCTCGCTGGAGTGAACGACTCTCTTTAAGTATGCACGTTCACTTTGAGGCGCTCGGCTGAGAGCAACAGATGAGTAAAAACAGAGATCCGACGCTCGATATCACACTGTTTACACACTCACAGGAAGAAGATGCGATGAGGACACTCTGCTTTTAGCTTTTACAAAACACCATGTTGCACCGAGTGGGAACTAAAAGAGATTACTCACTACGTTAGCTGTGAGCTAGCAAGCAGCCACACACGTTAACGTGTGTGGCTCACAGCTAACGTAGTGAGTAATCTGGTTCTGGTTCTGTGTCTCCTCTCTGTCACGTTACGTTCATGAAGTAAAGTCCACTTCCGCTCCAGTCAGCAGTCAACATTAAGGTCGGCACACACCGGCTGAAACGTCGGACGTCTGAAGCGTTCGGAGAGAGTCGGACGGCGTCTGATCCGACTGAACATGTTCAGTCGGCCGTCTGAGGTTGGACGCCGTCGGATACTCTGATTGGTTGTTAGCTAGCTGTTCAGTGACCATTCTGATCGGCGGTGTGCCAGCGAATCAGCGCGGCGTGTGGGAGGGGCGGCGGAAGTGACGACGGTAAACAAACCACATAAACAGAGACGGCACAGAGTTACAAACAACACTTCACCGTTCGTTATTTTGGGGATAAACCAGCGTATGTTTGGAAGCCATGGCTGTGTGGACCGAGGACTTTGAGGAGCAGCTGGCTGCCCTGGTGGAAGAGAGACCACCGTAATACGACATCACGCAAGTAATGCTGAGCTAACACTGTGTGTGCTTTGTTCTGATAAGCTACGGTCCGCACTCCGTTCTGTCATTTCCTGTTTTTATGTTTTGGGTGACTGGCACGAGACTAGCGCCACCCGATGTTTAGGAGACTTATTGCATTTCACGCAGGCGCAGAACGTATACGCTGCTGTGTAGCCGGGGCGGTGTGTTTCAATGTGACTTTTCTACCGAACGGGTCAGACAGGAGGCGACGGATAAGGAAGTCGGCCTTTACAGAACAGAACCAGCCGACAGTGGAGGTCAGCTCCGGATCTCTGCTGCAGTCAGGCTGATCAACAGGAGTGAAGAGAAATCACCTTTTTAATCCCACAAGGTACAAAGTCGTCTCTGAGCTCTGCTCCCGTCGGATCAGAACAGAATCTGATGAGACTCCTGGTGTTTATTCCTGTCATTAGGTGGTGGCCTCTCGTGGCTGCATCAACTATTACGGCAGCAAAGGAGGAAGTCAGGTGAAGTAGTAGAAAGAGTGACAAAGTGAGCGTCTGGAGGAGGACAGGGTGGATGGTTGGATCAATCAATCAGTCAGTTTATCAGCTGTCATTGGCAGTGGACTCACTCTGTAGGAGGATGTGTTGATTCTGACGTCTGTTGTCTCTCAATCAGAACCAGAGAATAATAAAAAGTGTTTTGTTGAAGGTGATCTGAGATCAAAGCTCGCGGCCTCCTCGTGACTGCTCAGCAACATGACTGCACCTTCCTGACTCTGTTAACTCGTTACTTCTCCTTCACAGATGTGAGGTTGATCAGAAGCGTTCTCTCATCGTGTTTACCTTCAGATAATCCCATCAGATCCGTGAACGACTCAGAACAAGGTGCCGCATGAGACAGATTAACTCTTTCAGGTTGTGTATCCGGCTGAAGGCAGCAACACGTGGAAGGATTTTCCTACCCGACCGGTCAGATCTCTGTTATTCCCTTCGGCTCGGTGGAGACTGATGCACCATCGTTACTCAGGAGGCTGCAGAGCTGCACGCCAACAAAACACCCAGAAGACATTTGTCTTTGTGAAGAGCATCCTGTTGTTGAGTACAGAGGTCACATCCTCGTAGTCTGAGATCACATTTTGATTATTAAAGTAAGCAGCGAGCAGCGAGGACAATAACACGAGGAAAAACTCCTTGTGGATCGATTCAGTACCACAAAAGTCCGAGCGTGCACACTCGGAGATCAGTGAGTCACCTTGAGAGTTGTGAGGAGTTCTGTCAGCAGGCCCGGCGCCGCTCGCTGCACACCCGACTGGAATTAGTATTTATGCTTATGTTTATAATATCACAACACACTTTGCTGTGAAATCGCTAAATTTATTGCGAGAGTCCCCGGCGTGTTTCTCCTGCAGTCGTTCCCTCCGGTGTACATCTGTGGTTTCAGCTCCGAACACCTGAGGCCGTCCGCTAACACCCAGGTGGAGAGTCGGAGGATTTATAATGGATTTGTTCTAATAAATTGTTCTAATGACTTCTGGTGTTACATTTTAATGCTCCTGCGAGCTGCTCTCTACACATTCCCAGGTACTTCACGGAGATATATCATCCAGAGTACTACACTAAATCTCATTATCATTAAAGTTATTATTTCCAGCGTGCCATGTCTTCTCCTGCTCAGCACCCGGAGCCAGCTTTCAGTTCTTTCTTTCGCTTTTAACACAAAATTAACCCAAAAATGGACAAAAGCTGGTGAATGTGGGTCCACGACTGGCCACCCTCCACACCAACACCTCTAAAACTCATACTGCAGTTTCTTTACAACATGTTACATCACGTTCACGTTATATATTTGGGTCATTCCATGAAATCGGTGCCTTTTCAACTTTGAAAAGTTAAAATTTAAAGTATATTTAATTGCTATTTTTTCAGTAGCCAGGAATTAAAGACAGTTTAAAATGACAAGAAATGATTTTGTGCCATCTCAGCTATGGAATTTCATATTTTATAACTGTTTTAGTCAAGTCCTGTTACTGGAAAGGTAACAGGGTTGACAGTAACAGGGTTGACCATTTCAAGCTAATTTGCCCATTGCTAGCTAAAACAAATGTTAGCTAAAGCACATGCTATGTACTTTGAAAGGAAATTACATGTACATATTGATTATATTATGAGAAATAAATAATTGTTTGGATTTATACGTTAAAAAATGGTAACAGGGTTGACGTTGTATGCTTGTCCCCCTGGTTCAACCTTGAAAAAACATCAAAAATAGCACATCAGAGATGAGCAAAACTTACTTGTCACTGAGCTGTTAGCATCCTGGTTCAGAGATGATGCAACCTCCTGTAAATCATGTCAAATCTAGAATGTACCGTTATTTTGATAGGGTTTTTTGGTTAGGGTAACAGGGTTGACATAAAATTAGGGGACACTGATAAATTGGTAAATATTTATTACAATTAATATATATTTTTGCCAAAAACACTGTTTCACAATATAGATCATACTTAAAACAATATGTAAATGTGAACATTTTAACATTTTGCCAACATTTTACAAATTAAAAGTCCTGCTGACGTACAACAACAACAGTGAGGGACAGGCCAAAAACCTCACCCTCATCAGCTTAACAATCATTTTTATTATTTAAAATAATATTTAATTGATTTTAATTTGATGTTTTATTGAGGAGAGAAGACATGGTAATGTTATATTTTCAAATTACATCTTTGTTTGTTGTTACTGTAATTTTATGACTGATAATTTCTTGGGGACACAAAAGGCACCGATATCATGGAATGACCCTTTTATCACCTGACTCTCATATCAGGAGGTCGAGAGATGGTGGTGGAAAGGCTGTTAATCCAGTGACTGCAGTTCGAGACACCGCAGGATGTTTTTAAAGAAGTAAGAAGAAGTAAAACGTATATTTTTGATTTCCACTTGTGTTTATGGAGCCAGAACAGGTATTTTAAACCATAACCAAGAAGTGTTTTGGTGCCTAAACCCAACCAGAGCATAATCACAGCGTTTTAACAAGTTAAGACTGAAAACTGAAGCCAAAGAAAGGGTTGTTGTGTGGAAACCAGAGCTGATGATTGAAGGACTCAGGTGCCCTCTGGTCGGGAACACCATCAGTGAAATAAGGCAGTGGCTGCTTTGAACGGACTCCTCCGGGCAGAAGAAAACCCGGAGCAGCAGCGATCTGGAACAGAGCTGTTGCAGGTGACGAGGACGGCTCCGAGGCTTCACGTCCCGGCGGGGCTGCAGAGGATTAAAGCCGCCCTGCGGAGCCTCCACGCAAACAAACAGGACGTATTTACATTCAGGGCTCCTGCAGGTTCAGCTGCTCAACATGTGGAACGATTCCCTTCATTGTAAAACAGCTGCGGACAAACTTTTCTTCAAAGTCTGAAACCTGCCTTCTTTAAATCCGTGTTTACTTCTCACTGTTGTGTTCGTTTGTGCTCGAGAGCGTCGTCACCTCCACCTGTTGATCAGCGGACAGCTGCAGAGAGCATCACCGCCTCCTGCAGAGCTAACAAACAGGGATGCGATGTATAAACTATCATTTCTTTTGTCTCATCTGGATCTGTACTTCTACACGTGATGACAGAAAGCCAGATCTCTGACCAGAGGCATCCAGTCTGACTTACCGTATTTCACCAATTAATAGCCCGGGCGTTTAAAAGAACCAGGCGGCTCTTCGCTGCAGGCCTTTATTTATTTCTACACAGACCTGCACCAGGCCGTTATTGTGATGACAGCTGTATTTCACAACTCCAAGCTTAAACGTAGCGTCATACTTTTTATTTTTCTTCCTTCTTACGTTATCATTTATGTCCATTTGCTGTCCGTTCTCCTCCGTGTTGACCTGTCCTCCGCTGTGTGAAGGTGGGGCGTTAAACTCGAGTCGTTCTCTCTGACACTTCCTGTTTTTTGTCAAAATAAGAGTCAGTCGGTCATCTAAGATTACGGTACACCCTTTTCTAACGTTAGCTACTTCTCTTATTTTGACAGAAAACGGAAGTGCCAACTGTTTACTTCTGCAAAAATAATGCAAATAATCGCCCCGGCGGTTATTCAGGTGGGCGTTTAATACGCAAAAAGGGTGCTGACCCCAGGCGTTTAAAAGAACCAGGCGGCTATTTGCGGCCCGGCGATTAATTGGTGAAATACGGTAATTAAACTGGCTGCTGACGCCTCCCTGATGCTGGACGTCCAAAACGTACAGTCCAAAAGAAAGTTAGGCACAACTAACATCCAGTCAGCTTCGGTGAAATGTTTTAGAACTAGATTTATGTCGTGATTTTATTTTATTTTGCCGAGAAAAAGCGAGTGTCATTCGAAAGCTCGATTCTTCTAGTTTTTGTAGACTGAAGACAGAATAATCCTCCACCTCTCCAACAAGAAGACATGCTCTCATATCTACAGAGTTTACAGTCGTATGACTTTATTGTTAAAATACAGTAAGATCTAGCTACTCTTCTTCAAAACATCCGTCCTCTGTCCCAAACAGTGCAGAGAGTTATGCTTCATAACAGCAACGAGCGATGTGTTATGTTTATTTTTAGCAAATTACTAAAAGGAATCTGCTGAAACTCGCCAACGACATCACACATGACATCAGCTGTTGTTGCACACACAGTGGAGCTGTCGAGGCCTCTGGTGTGATCATGTGATCACAATGTCTTGAATGAGTAAATATTTATTCAGTTTGCGTGTTGGAAACAGTCGTTGTTGTTGGAGGAAAGATTGTTTGCCATGATGCTGCGTCCATCAACCAATCAGAGGCCGTGCTTCTGGCTCTGGATTTGTAATAATTGGTAATAAACTTGAGCTTCGGTGTGTTGATCACTCGATATGAAACATCAGCCTCGTCGTGCTCCTTGGTTCTGTTATCTTCTCCTCACACGGGTCAAATCAGACACAACAACACGTCCTTATCTTTACAACTCGACGCACATCCTCGTGCGGCGCCGCTTTGTGTTTTAATGTGGATGCTGATATCACCTGTGGAGGCGTCGGAGAGGAAGTGACGAGGCTCCAACACGTCCCGTCACCTCACGTCCACCAGAGGAAGGAAAATTAAAAAGAACCGACATCAAACTATGAAGTTCAATAAAAGTTTGTCTCATGCAAAACATCATCCTCGTCTCCTTTGAAGCTGTTAAGTGTTAAGTCTGCTGAACCTAATTCACTTTGAAGTGAGCGCTCGCGTGTCATTGTGTGTGTGTGTGTGTGTGTGTGGAGGGTTGCGTATAGGTGTGTGTGCAGCCTGCATTAGGCTGAGTGTGTGCGTGCATCGATGCATTAAGAACACACATGCACACGTGGCGGCGCCTCCGTGAGCGAGATCGACCAGCTGTGCATTAAATCACAGGGTCAAGGTCGGTCGCCACGTCGAGGCCACGGCGGCTCCATCAGTGTTTAATATGAGGACGGCGGCAGGCGGGATGTTGGGAGGAGGAGGGGAGCTGCTTCAAAGACACTCCTGATGCTGCACGCCCCCACTGGGAATCTAAATTACTGCTCAAGGCCCGACTGAAATCCCCAGTCAGAGAGAGAGAGAGAGGTGGAGGTAGAGATGAGAAACGAAGGGAGATGGAGAAGAATTCAAATTGTTGCATGGAAACATAAATCTGTTGATGTCCTGCAGGCGCCATCACGAGCCAGTTTCACCTGAGATGAGCTCACAGACCTGATGATGGCGCGAGAAGGTTCATGTCTCCAGTGTCCTCTGGGAGCAGAAATATCTGTCCATCAAACAGGTGCTGAAGTATTTCAGAGTATTTCAAACCTCTAGACTCAAAATGTCTACCTTCTACACCCGATAATCCTTTTTCTCATACTTGACCAAGTTCCTTCAGAACCACAGGTGACATTAATCAGCTGAGTAACTCTTCCCATGACTGATCACAGATCTGTAGGTGTGTTTATTCAGCTCACCTGCTGTTATGTTAACGTTGCTGGTAGAGAGAAACAGAATGGGAGACGAGCCAAGTTGGCAGCTCTCACTAGCTGTTTTTATTCTGGGCAGTAAGCCGCCAATCTGCCGTCCTTTTGGTGGCTCGCTCCGCGGATTTAGACAGAAGGCGGTAAATTGGTGGACTGTTTTGTTCCACCAGTTTTGCCCCTCGGAGGGTAACGTTGCGCCTCCATTGCTGTAAATCTGAGGCGTCAATGTGGTGGCAGATGCTGAGATGGGCGGAGGTGTGGATGACGTGCACTGCTGCGCACCCACAGCCGGGAGTTTTAAAACCAGGAAACAGCTGATCACAGCAGTCAGTTCGTCACTTCATCCACCAAGATGAGCAGCTGGAAAGCCGCTGAGATCCGGGAGATGCTAGCGTCTCCTCGCTCTCTGTAGCTGTCTTGGTTGTCCGCTTGTTGTTGTAGCGGCGAGCTAATAGCGGTCGCTACTTTCAAATTAAAAGCCCCCCGCTAAGAACCCAGTTCTAAACTCCGATGGGGTGCAATGTAAAGCTCTTATTTTGAAGACAAACTGCGAAAAATGTCCCATAAGGAATGAATGGGACGGGGTCAAAAAAGTCGCAAAATCATCGCCGTTTTTCAAACATCTCCTGCTCTGGCAGACTTTGACCTAGAGACACCATTCAAACTTTAAAATGTAGGCACAAGTCTTATCTATTTGAGTTGTATTTGAACTTTCTTTCTACGATGTTTAGTTTTTGAACGGTGACCCTTAATTGATCGTGAGTGATTTCGAAAAAACTCAGAAAAATTCAGGATTTTCAATGAGTGTGTATTGCGGAATGTTCGCGCAGCACCAACTGGCAGAGTGGGGGAGCCTGAAAAAAACTCTCCGAAAATGTTTCTTTAGATGACGATCCTAGCCACAGATTTCACACTACAATAGTGATATTTTCCAAGAACGTAGCCACACTTGTCTTCTGTCTGGCAACGTGTCCACTTTATCGGGAGGATGTACGGTTTTTGAATTATCTGCGTCTAACCGACACAAACTCCAGCAACTGCCCCATAAGCCCCAATGTTAAACGGGAAGAGGATTCTGGGAGAAAAGCAGAAACTGCCCTGCTTCTCTTCACGCCCAACTTCCTGCTTCACGTCACGTCACATGTTGACGCCGACGATGTTTGTTTGTTTTCCAGCCATTGAACACCCTTTAGAGCCGAGTCCTGACAGCAAAATAACAATGTTGTCGCATAAAATAGAAAACTGAATGTAAAGTTGTTCTTTTGAAAATGATCAGCTCAGATGGAGACTCTCACTCATCTTTTGTCTCCTTCTGGAAGCCTTCTGCTTTGTGTTTCCTCTCAACAGACTGTTTCTTATTTACTCTTTATTTATTATCATTGTGTCTCGGAGTGATGTCTGTAATATATCTGTTGAAGTGCAGCGTCCTCCCGTCAGATTAGACAGAATATCAGCGGGAGATTCCGTCTTCTGTCCTCTCGGGTGGACGAGGTGTTTGTTCCTGAGGACTCTGGAGGAGAAATGAGATGTTTTATTCATCTTTATTCATTCATTTCCTTTCCACAGCTATCAGAAACTCGCTGCCCTCTCACGCTCATATTCTCCATTGTCATTACCATTATTGCCTTCTTCATCATAATCACTGTTACAGTCCACATTATCGTCGGCGTGATTACGGTCATCGCCGTCGACGCCGCCCCCAAATCACCGCCAGCGAATGAACGACACGGAACAATTTACAGCAGATTCGATCTGAAAATAAAAAGATGCACACTCGTCTTATGTTTGTTAGTTACAGCTCCGAGTGTGTTTTCTTTTGTTGGCTTCCTGTTTATTATGACGATTATTACTTCAACATGACCGCAGACGTTTCTTCATCGCTCACAATCATCATCACCATCATCACTGCTGCTGTTATTGCTGTAAACAAGCAGCATCATAATCATCATCATCACCAACAACAGTGCTCAACTCTTAACTGCACATATTAGAAAACATATCTTAACGTCCTGACGGCGGCGTGACTCACAGTCGTCTCCTCGCACGAAGCACAAAAGAGCAGAAAAAGTCACCGACTGTGAATCCGTTCGTTTGTGTCGCGGCGGAATTTCATTAAACTGCATCTCGGATATGAAATCAAAACACACACTGAATCTGCTGGCAGCTTCCTGTCCGTCCTTGACCCTGCAGACCTGTGTGTGTGTGTGTGTGTGTGTGTGTGTGTGTGTGTGTGTGTGTGTGTGGATGCCTTCATTTCTTCTCTATATTTTCAGCGGTGTGTGTGTGCTTGTCCGTCTCTCTCTTCTTTCATACGAGTGTCAGGTGTGTTCAAAGATGCATGTGAGCACACGGCGTGTTCATCCGACCACGATCGTCCAATCATAGTTCAGCCTCTCTAACTATTCACTGACTGTCTGAGGATTTCTGAACACGATGAAGTGTTGAACACGAGGCTTTGATAACAGTTAGACTCAGAATCCGACGAGTTTCGAGTGTTTTATCTTTTAAAAAAACTCTTTCTAAAACACAAAAACGACGGATTAAACAGTGTTTTTCATTAGCATGTCCGGCTAGCTAACTAGCTTCTAAGCAAAAGGAGCTAATATTTGTTAGCTACTTAACTTTGTGGAGTTACAAACCTCAGATCGAACCTTCATACAAGACCGACATCATCCACTGTGTGTTAGTTTAAAGGTCCACTGTGACGTGTTTTAAATAAAAATACACTTGTAGGCTTAAATTCAATGTATAATACAACATCGTCTGCGTAAGCTTTTATCATGTGTGTAACTTTTCTGAGATAAAACCTTTTAGAGCTTAAAGGTCCACTGTGTCGTGTTTTAAGTAATTTCTGACCTCAAATCAGCGTCTTCATTCATAAATAAGTCCTCATTGGTGTAAAATGATCTCTGCCAACAATCTCACTTCTCCTCCTGAGGGAAGAATCACTTCTCTGTATTTCCATAGGACGGGCGAGCTCTACGGAGGCTTCCATGTCCTTCCGCTCTATAAAAAACGATGAGCTGGTGAGAGGGACAAAAAGCTCTACGTGGTACAGATAAGGCTAAAGGCGTTTTCACTCAGAGCCAGCGTGACTGTGGAACGGAGAAGGAGCTTAGCCAGACGCGCTCGTCAGCTGCAGTTTGAAGTCTGTTTGAAATAACGTACCTCATCACCCGAAACTAAACTTGATGAAGTGCTGTTTGAAGACATGTTGTTGTCACAGCTTCTTGAATCTTGACACATCCCGCCTGCCGTAGTTCCAACAGGCTGCAACGCACGTTTGAAAACGCGAGGCGCTAGAGAGCAGTATTCGTTTGGATGCAGAATAACATTTAACCACCAGATGGGAGAAATAATTCCACAGTGTGTCTTTAAGCTAACGTTAGCCGCTATGTATCAGATTTATCAGATTCAGACAGGTTTACACTCCACCAACTGATGTCACCCTCTTTACCTGGAGTGGCGTTTTGTCCCGACACAGGCACAAGAACATTAATACACATTTAAACAGACACACACCAGGTGGCTAATGCAAATATCTGAAGAGAGTTTAGATGGAAAGTTATAATGAGATATTTCCGGACACCACAAATAACAGCGAAGTGGGTCCTGACCACCTCAGACCAATGTTGGAGAAATTGTGGAAACCACACTCATATTTTCTGGTCTTGTCCTAAGCTGAGTACTTTCTGGACGGAAGTGTTTCACCAAAATATCCCTAAGGACCCGAGGGTGGTCCTCCTTGGGTCGAATCCCAGAAGGTTTTGAGGGAAGAGCCAAAATCTATCTGTTACAAATACTCTTAGTGGCTGCTATTAAGTGTATTACAATAAGATGGTTGAAATCGGAACCACCAACATATAATATCTGGCTTAAAAAAGTATGGGAACTGTGTGAGATGGAACAAATTAATTATAACAACACTTAATTATTATTCCTTTTTTTCTTTCATTTCTTTTTTTTCTTCTTTTCATGTTTTTCTTAATTATATACTTGTGTATTTTGTCTCATTTTATATGTGTAGGTACATATTGAAATGAATATCAAAGCAGGTGTAAATGTAAAATTGTATGGTAGATATGGAATGGAATATCTGGGTGAAAATAAAATATGAGTTCCAAAAAAAAAAACAGACACACACAGATCACGTCCATGTAGGTAAATGCACTCATGCACACTCATGCACAGTCCTTTGGTCGGCGGAGTCACGCTCGTCTCGTCTTTCCTGGAGATGCTCTCTGTTCTGGAACAAAGCCTGTTTATAATCTGGTGAATAATGTTCAGTAGGTCAGATGAAAGAAAGAGCGCAGCCTCACATTCATCTCACATCTCACTGCTCGCTAAACGAGCAGAGGTCATTCTGGGACAATCTTTACTCAGAGTGAATTATTCAGAGAGCTTAAATTCAATTAAGTTCATTAAAGAAAATCTTCTATTGTTAGGAAGCGCACTTTGATGATTTTTGTCCCACCGGTGTGTGTGTTTCTTTAACAGAATATGCTTCAGCTCAGTTTGTTTGTTTCTGGTATTTCTGGAGGATTTTAATCTCAGACAGACGGGAGAAACCTGGAAGTGAGAAGTAAATAAGAAACCTCGTCGTCCCTCAACACGAACCACCAGAGTCCTGTTTATTCATTGTCTCAGTAGAAAAGCGTCTCATTGGTGAACTATGATGAATATAATGACGATATCACTGTGAAGATGAAGAACACACATGCATAGCTGCGATAATAAATAAAGAGGGAGATTCTCAGTCTGTTGAGAAACTGTGACACGTCTCCTGCCTGACACCGCTGAACCCAACAAAGTCCAGTTTAATAAACTGCAAACCACGGCGCCACAGCGGACAGTCGGAGGGCCGGAGGTGGGTCTGCAGCGTCTCCCCGGGCTTTAAGAAGCTTAAGTGCTGTCCTCGCCTCAGGGGACCGAACAGGACGGGACTCTGAGGAGACGGGAGTTCAGAGAGGGGAGCTGTCATTCAGACACTGTCAACAGTTCAACGGTGCTACTGAATCTTTATGACAATTCGTGACAGCGTTTTATTCATGTCATCCACCAAATTTGGCTTCTGGTGTTAGAATAAAGGCTGATTTATGGTTCCACACAGACTCTATGGAGAGTCGTAGGGAGCATTCATACATGTTAGTGCAGATTGTCAGCTGACTTTCCCCTTTAACACAGCGCCCGAGGCCGACTTCCTTCTCCGACCACTCCGTCGCCTCCTGTCTGACCCGTTCAGCAGAAAAGTCACATTGAAACACACCGCCCCGGCTACACAGCAGCGTATACGTTCTGCAATAAGTCTCCTAAACATCGGGTGGCGCTAGTCTCGTGCCAGTCATCCAAAACATGAAAACAGGAAATGACAGAACGGAGTGCGGACCGTAGCTTATCAGAACAAAGCACACACAGTGTTAGCTCAGCATTACTTGCGTGATGTCGTATTACGGTGGTCTCTCTTCCACCAGGGCAGCCAGCTGCTCCTCAAAGTCCTCGGTCCACACAGCCATGGCTTCCAAACATACGCTGGTTTATCCCCAAAATAACGAACGGTGAAGTGTTGTTTGTAACTCTGTGCCGTCTCTGTTTATGTGGTTTGTTTACCATCGTCACTTCCGCCGCCCTCCCACACGCCGCGCTGATTCGCTGGCACACCGCCAATCAGAATGGTCACTGAACAGCTAGCTAACAACCAATCAGAGTATCCGACGGCGTCCAACCTCAGACGGCTGAACATGTTCAGTCGGATCAGACACAGCTGAACACACCGAACAGAGCAGCTCCCGAACTCGTCCAACGCTTCAGACGTCCGACGTTTTAGCCGGTGTGTGCCGACCTTTAGACACTCCGACTCGTTCTGCTCACAGCTGTGTCTCTGAGAAGCTGCAGATCTGTACAAACCACAGGCGGCTGCTGATCCAACAATTAACCACAACTCATTGTTGGTTTGAGAAAGAAAGTTACCGGTCAGAAACTCTGGCTTCTACATTCAGCAGCGTTTAGTCTTCTTCCTCCATCATGTTCACAAAGCTGCTGGTCACGGAGTCAAATATTTTTTACTTTTTAAGAAATAAAAATGATACCAAATATAAAGCGGTGCGTCTCACTGAAGCAGGACGATGTTTTGGGGTCGATGTTGAGTCCGTGGGTGAGACGGAGCTGACAGCAGACGGGACTTTTTAAAATAGAAACTACTTTAGGGTTGGCTGAGAAGCAGTTAAGGTGACAAGCTGATGGCTGCTGGTACTCAGCGCGGCTCTCCTCTCAGCTGATGTGCTGAGGGGTTGGCAGGCTGGCGCTGTGGGACTCGGGCCGGGGAGGCCGGGCTCAGGAAGCCGACTCACCGGGGAGCAGTTCTGCAGGGGAACAGGCAGCGGGCCGGACGGGTTCTGTGGATTTAAGGTTGGAATCTCACCCCGAGCGGTCCGACAGTATCACATGTAGGATATGTTACGTGTCCGCTTGAACAAGTCGGACGGACGGATCCACCGCTTCATGAATATTAACTCTGGTATCTCCACAAGAATGAGTTTCTCTGGTTGGAATAATAATTTGGATCTGATGTGTGTTTTTCCATAAAACATTCAGTTAATATTAACCCGTTTTGCTCCACTGGCAACAACTGTTGCCAAAGTGTATCACTGTCATTTTCAACTCACAATAAAAAATCTCAAAGGTACTCGTGCAACTTTTTCCACTTATATGCTCGTAGACAACTTGGACAAAGGATTTGATTTATAAAAAATCGTTTCCAAGTGCTTCCTGTCGCATGACATCATCTGCTTCCTGCTCCTTCCGGCTGAAGACATGGCGGCTGCAAATCCTCCTGGAAAGAGGTCATTTTCATACATTTCTTATGATTTTCCCTGCAAACATTATAATTATTTAATCATTCAAGTCTCTAGAGTAACCCTACCCTCAAACATTTTACCTAGGATGAATATTTTTTTGTTCATGGGCAGTTCAAATTGTTTGTTGTTTTGAATTTTATACAGGGGGAACCGAGGTTTGGACCACGATCATTAGCTACCTTCCTGGAATGATAATATCCATCGGTATCAATGTACAGTTTTACGTATTTTCTTTTGTTTTACCCGCTCCACCTTTTTGTTATTATTTATTATGACTATATTAATATTTTGTTATTACTATATCATTGTTATTATTTCTATATTATTATTAGGTGACATTTGACCGAGTGACAAGCTGTGTGACTACTGGCGACAACTGTTGCCAGTCATAAAAATGCTATTTTCTTCAAAACAAAGTACAAAATGGAAAAAATAAATACATAACATGATTCAGAGGGACTCAACTGATAAAATGATCTGCCTTACAACTCCGAAAACAATCTGGGCACAAATGGGTTAAAACTGTTTTTCATGCACGATGAAGGGAAAATATTTTTCTTTGTTTTTGAGCTGAAGTTCAGCTGATGAAGAATAAAAAGTGAGGGATGAAGATTTGAGGAAGCTCAGTTTAACTGAACGGGTTTGCTTCGTGCCGGTCGTGGTCACCACGTCTCCACCGGGACTCTCTTGTTTTCACGCGATTCCCCCCGATGACTTCCTGCTTCCTTCCCTATTTCCTCTCTTCCTCTCTTATCTTTCCTCCGTCTGCATTTCTGGCTCTTGAGTCATTCCCGGCTGCTATCAGCCGGCCGGCCAGCCTCCCCTGCTCTCTTTCCTCTCTCAGCTAAACCTGTCTTGTCCTCCCTGAGTCCCTCATGAGCCGCTAGTCCTTCGCTTCAATCCTCCCTCCTCTCCGGCTCTAAGCCTGTATCATTTCCTTTCTGTCAGCCTCCACCAGACTCCCTTCCTCCCTTCCTCCCTCCCTCTCTCTCTCTCTCTCTTCTTGCCCACTGGGTCCGTCCTCTCTCCTGCCATTCCCCACGACTTCCATGTTTTATCTCACCTCTGCCTTCTCTCTTCTAACCCATTATCACCGTCTCTCTCTTTCTGTTTCTTCCATTTCTTTGCCTCTACCTCCGAGTCTCATCCTCTCCTCTCTTACCCCCGTTTCTGTGTGTCTCAGCAGTGAGTGTCACCTTAATAATTCATGCCATCTCTAATCTTAAGTTGTAAATAGTTAATCAGAAGCGGAGCTGGGTGACACCTCCTCTTTGCCCATCACTGCCGCCTGGCTCTCTCTCTCTCTCTCTCTCTCTCTCTCTCCTGGTTTAATGTGAATCGCCCACATGCTGTCTGTCTGCACGCCGCCGACACACCTGTTTCTCTCCGCCTCTGTGGTTTTTTCGCTCTCTGCATATTTTTTCTGAGCTGTTTTTCTGAATGTCATTATCGTCTTTCGGCTGTGTTCTACATCTCGTTCTGTATCTGTCTCGTTAACCTCGTCTCCACCACCTACTAACGCGCTGGGACGGATGTGATGATGGATTCTGCACTCGGTAACTGTGAACCTCGTTCTGGTGCCTCTGCAAAGAATTTAATACCTTTAATGATGAAAAGATAACCGACCCATCCCGTCTCCTGGATCACAGTTTGCTGCAGCATCTATCTTCAATGATCTCCAGCTTTACTTCTTATAAAAGTCCCTGAACTCTTCAGAGAGGCGCTGGAGGCGTCGCTGTCACCCAGAAGTGACGCTGATACGTTACGTTACGTAAGAATGTTACTACATATGAAGATGAAGGAACCTGAGATGCATCACTTACGTCAGTAACTTCAAATTTACAAGACTGAACGTAGTTATTTAACACAAAGTAAGATCTTTCTCTAACCCAAAACCAAACTGTAACGTTTAAGTTTCTGTTTCATGTTTTGGTTTAGTCACTTCCTGTTTTATTTTGTAGTCCATGTGTTCTTTGTCTCGTCCTTCCTGCCACTGTTCTGTTTGATTACCTGCACCTGTCCTCTTGTGTCTCACCTGGGTCTTGTTGTTTAGGTTCTGGGTTTCTGTTCAGTCTTTGTCGCTTCATTGTTTGTTGTTTGTTTGATAATTTGATAATTAAATCTTGATGAATACCCGCAACCTCAGTCTGCTGTCCGTGCATCTGGGTCCTTCCACCAGTCTTCTACCACCATACCTGACGATTTACACAACGTTAAAACAGTCCAAAAGTCATAACATGTCGTGATCTGTGACATTTATGTCAGCAAGCTTTATTTTGAAAGTGTAACTGGAGAGGTAGGTAGAAGCTCTGATGGCTCGTGTCACACACCTACTTCATCATCCCCAGTTTCCAACCGACTCCGACCGAGAGCAGTTCAGAGCTCAACAGGAAGTCAGACAAGGCAAAATAAAGCAGAACGAAGCTGGAAATATTAACAACAAACACACTTAAAACAGACGAGTGACCAAACGATTTAACTACGTCAGCTAGTCAACCACAGAAGAAGCACAAAATCAAGGAAAACATCTGAGCGAGTCGGCAGCATCAGGCAGGAACGTCGCTCCGCTTCTGAAACGCTCCAAGCAGGATATGAAGTCATGTGGATGACAAAACAGCGGCGCACACAGCAGCTAACAATAGCCCCTTTCAGATAGAAAAGGTGGCACATGTGCAGCAAGGTAAAGGCTGCAATGTGCCTCCTTGTCTGTCTAAAAGGGAGGTGTAATATTCCTCCTTTTCCAAACAGCCTCCACTTTTCCTCCTCTGGTAGGCGTCAACATGTGACGTGACGTGAAGCAGGAAGTTGGGCGTGAAGAGAAGCAGGGCAGTTTCTGCTTTTCTCCCAAAATCCTCTTCCCGTTTAACATTGGGGCTTATGGGGCAGTTGCTGGAGTTTGTGTCGGTTCAGACGCAGATAATTCAAAAACCGTACATCCTCCCGATAAAGTGGACACGTTGCCAGACAGAAGACAAGTGTGGCTACGTTCTTGGAAAATATCACTATTGTAGTGTGAAATCTGTGGCTAGGATCGTCATCTAAAGAAACATTTTCGGAGAGTTTTTTTCAGGCTCCCCCACTCTGCCAGTTGGTGCTGCGCGAACATTCCGCAATACACACTCATTGAAAATCCTGAATTTTTCTGAGTTTTTTCGAAATCGCTCACGATCAATTAAGGGTCACCGTTCAAAAACTAAACATCGTAGAAAGAAAGTTCAAATACAACTCAAATAGATAAGACTTGTGCCTACATTTTAAAGTTTGAATGGTGTCTCTAGGTCAAAGTCTGCCAGAGCAGGAGATGTTTGAAAAATGTCCATGATTTTGTGACTTTTTTGACCCCGTCCCATTCATTCCTTATGGGAAATGTTTCGCAGTTTGTCTTCAAAATAAGAGCTTTACATTGCACCCCATTGGAGTTTAGAACTGGGTTCTTAGCGGGGGGCTTTTAATTTGAAAGTAGCGACCGCTATTAGCTCGCCGCTACAACAACAAGCGGACAACCGAGACAGCTACAGAGAGCGAGGAGACGCTAGCATCTCCCGGATCTCAGCGGCTTTCCAGCTGCTCATCTTGGTGGATGAAGTGACGAACTGACTGCTGTGATCAGCTGTTTCCTGGTTTTAAAACTCCCGGCTGTGGGTGCGCAGCAGTGCACGTCATCCACACCTCCGCCCATCTCAGCATTTGCCACCACATTGCCGCCTCGGATTTACAGCAATGGAGGCGCAAATAAGTGTAACGTTACCCTCCGAGGGGCAAAACTGGAGGAACAAAACAGACCACCAATTTACCGCCTTCTGTCTAAATCGGTCTAAATAAAAGGACGGCAGATTGGTGGCTTACTGCCCAGAATAAAAGTGGCTAGAGTTGTGCTCAGTGGAAGTGAGGGCTAACTCCACAGCTGTCGGACCGATCAGTTAGACCAATATTAAACTCATCCACACAACGAACGAGGACGAGCGAAGGTGTGATGCTGTCCGTCTGATAGATGGACGCCGACCCCACGCCGCTCCTCTGCTGAGGTCAGCGGTGAGGTCACAGAGTCCTGGCGAGCGCTCTGAACAAACACTGCCACGTCATCCTCATCATTAGCGTCCGTGACTCTGCTGCTGTGATTGATTTGTGCTCGCTCTCCCTCCCTCTCTCTCCACGCTGAGCGACTCGATGAGCCTCTCCGAGCTGCAGCCAAAATATTATCAGAGGTATCATTAATAATTTCCCTGCAGCTTCTGTGTTTCCTGGAGGAGGAAGAAAAACACTCACACACACACACACAATCACAGATTACTGAGAATCCAATTTGCAGTGAAAATTTTACTGACATGGCAGATTTGTAGAGATAATCTTTGCAGTCGTTACCAGACGTGACAGCGCGGCGAGTATTGTTTACACCTCAGGAGTGTGTGTGTGTGTGTGTGTGTGTGTGTGTGTGTGTGGTCCTGGAGACACCGACTGCAGCAGGAACTACCACAGGAGTGTGTTTAACTACTTTAGTAATGTGATCGAGTCACAGCTGTGCAACTTTACAGGTAACACACAACGTGAGTGAAACAGGTGAGCTGTCATGTTTGATATCATGTTTAACCGGGTCGGGTCGTGACTTATATTCCAGACATCTCTCTTCAGCAGCGCCTTCCAGCTCCTCCGTTGGGATCCGGAGGCGTTGTTTCCAGGCCAGATGAGATATGTAATCCCTCCAGTGACCTCTGGTTCTGCCCCGGGTCTCCTCCCAGTTAGTTATTCCCCACGAAAACCTCCAAAGGGAGGCAGCCAGGAGACGTAATCAGCCCTCAGCTGGAGGAGCAGCAGCTCTACTCTGAGCTCCCTCGCACAAATGACAAACGAGATAAATAATAGCCGCCTGGTTCTTTTAAACGCCTGGGGTCAGCACCCTTTTTGCGTATTAAACGCCCACCTGAATAACCGCCGGGGCGATTATTTGCATTATTTCTGCAGAAGTAAACAGTTGGCACTTCCGTTTTCTGTCAAAATAAGAGAAGTAGCTAACGTTAGAAAAGGGTGTACCGTAATCTTAGATGACCGACTGACTCTTATTTTGACAAAAAACAGGAAGTGTCAGAGAGAACGACTCGAGTTTAACGCCCCACCTTCACACAGCGGAGGACAGGTCAACACGGAGGAGAACGGACAGCAGATGGACATAAATGATAACGTAAGAACGAAGAAAAATAAAAAGTATGACGCTACGTTTAAGCTTGGAGTTGTGAAATACAACTGTCATCACAATAATGGCCTGGTGCAGGTCTGTGTAGAAATAAATAAAGGCCTGCAGCGAAGAGCCGCCTGCTTCTTTTAAACGCCCGGGGTCAAAGCTGATTCTGCGTATTAAAGGCCTGGGCTGTTAACTGGGGAAATATGGTATGTGTCAGGACTAACACTGGTTAAAGACATGGTGGTGTTGAAGGTGGGCGGTGCAGGATGTGAGGCACAGTTTCTGGTTTGTCGATCGTCTGAGGGGTCAAACACAGACATGTTTGCTTTTGGTTGAGGTTGAACTTCACTGGTGAAAGTTCACCAACGCTGAACTCCTCACGATGCCACGATGCAAATTTGGGTGGACACAAGCAGTACGTTTACATGCAGCAAGAAATTCGAAATTCTTATCGTATCAGACCTAGTTCAGACTTTTAAAATGCATGTAAACACCTTAGTCCGACCTACTTCTGACCTATTTCGGACCGACAACGGACATCTCGAAATTGGATAAGAACACCTAGATAATTCGTTCATTGTCAGCATATTAACACCATGGAGGCTCGGCTATCATATCGTATCGCATCGTTTCGTATCGTATCATTTCGTATCGTTTCGTATCGTATCGCATCGCATCGTTTTCGTATTCGATATCGTTTCATATCGTTTCGTATCGTTTTGTAATCGTATCATTTCGTATCGTTTCGTATCGTATCGCATCGCATCGTTTCGTATGGTATCGTTTCATATCGTTTCGTATCGTATCGTTTTCGTATCGTTTTCGTATCGTTTCGTATCGTATCGCATCGCATCGTTTTCGTATCGTATCGTTTCATATCGTTTCGTATGGTATCGTATGGTATCGTATGGTATCGTATGGTATCGTTTCGTATCGCATCGTATCGTTTTCGTATCGTATCGTATTTTTGCATTCTGCGCATGCTCGAGTTTTTCCACTGGGGCTTTCACCCGGAAGTGAAAGGAGACGTAAATAGTGGCGTTGTTGCCGGAAAAGGTCATTCGAAAACATGACTTCAACGACACACTTCTGGACGGACGAGGAGACCAGGTTGATGCTCAGCTGAACATTTAAACATTTTGAAAGATTGTTTGTTGTTGCTGATAAGTAGAGGTCAACCGGAAGTGTCTCTTTGTTGAGAGGGCTACAGCGCCACATAGCGTCCGGAGTCAGACATGCTCTCTGAACGGCATGTATACTCGGTCTCATGCATGTCATTATCTGATACGATAAGAATTTCGAATTTCTTGCTGCATGTAAACGTACTGAAGGACAACACACACCTCTGTTGATTTCTGTGATTTGTGTCCTAAAGGTCGACCGTGACAGGATGGTGAGGAACACTGAATAATTTGTGTCACCGCTGGTGTGTGAAGTCGTCACATCCTCACAGTTCAGCTGAAACGACGAGTCTTCCTTTAGTTTCTACAGTAAACCAGAGTACAGAGCTGCTCCTGAACTTACAGTCGTGTCAGATTCACAGAGGATTCAGCTCTCACACAGCACCAGAAGCCTGCAGGCGACGTACGACTGTACAGAAAAAAGAAAACTTCTGTCTTCTTGGCTCTGTCGAGTATGAATCACTCGCTCACTCTTTCACACCCTTCTGAGGCTGCAGGACGCTAAATATGTAAAGACAGCGACGCTAACGTAACGCCGGACTGAACGGAGAACACGACCTGGAGGGTGAAACTCAGCTCGCAGAATCAAACTAACTGTGCTTCTTGTTTCATTAAATTATGGAGCTCCCTGCATGTTTCCAGCTCATCGCTCTGCCCTCACCTCCGTCTCTCCGGCTCTTATTTCTCGGTGTTTGAATGTCAGCTCGGGCTGAATCACCCATTTGCTGAATATCTCTGCTGCATCTATAAATCTATTTGTCTCAATCTCGCCTCGTTCTCCACCTCTCACTCCCATAAATTTGAATCCAAATGTATTTCCCCGCTGCCACCGGAGGATAGAAAAGTGAAACACTCGATCGACGGAGGCGATGTTTCCCCCAGACGGTTTGACATTTACATTTCAGGGCACCTACCTGTCTGCCGAGAGAGCCGAGAGTCAGAGTGACGAATCTGTGACTCAACACTGAGAAACAAACATCTGCAGGTGATCATTCAATTAGCTTCTTCATTGACAAGACGACTGACCCTGTCATGATTGTTCATCAGACGCCAGCAGCAGCTGAAGCTCACATTCATCCAGTGAAACATCGACTGAACGAACACTTTCTGCAGACGTTTGCAGACGATCGCTCCTGCTGAGTGAAGCGTCTCAGCAACCATCTCACGGACTGACAGGAAACGTGGTGCACATTCATGTTCCTGTCAGGAGGAACTGAACTGAACCTGACGTGAACTCAGCTCTGGTTATTTAAAGCTCGGTTCAGCCGGAGGGAGAAGCTGAACATGAAACTGTGTTTGTAATGATTCATTAATAAACATGTCAACATAATTACTGTAATATTTACACCTTGTGTTGAAGGCGTCTCCTCTTGTTTCCTCCACCTTCTCTTTTGTTTCCGTCTTCACCTTTTTGCATTTTCCTCCCTGATTTCCTTCAGTCGGCCTCGTCCTCGTCTCTGGTGGTTTTTAAATATATCTCATTTTTACATAAATATCCCTCCTGGTCATTTTAAATCATCCAGTTTCTTCATGTGTTTCTTGTTTTTCGGATCGTCTCTTTATTCCTCTTTGTTCCGTCGCCTCCAGTGTTTCTCTCCACCATCATTTTTCTTCATCTCGTCCTTTATCTTACCTCCGCTCTCCACCTCCGTTCTCACCTCTAACTCTCTCCACCCTCCCCTCCTCCTCCTACAGGTGAGGTGTGTACTCAGTTACCTGACTGACATGTCGATCTACACGTGTCACATAACTGTGTACGTTTCTTGTCTCTGAGCTGACGTTCATGTCAGGAGATGATGGTGATGTGACGGCTGGGAGGGAAAGCTGCCGAGCCAGAGACCACCGTTCAAGACTGTGTTTCAACATTTACTAGCATGAAACCGCCGGATATCTTTAAGGAGACAGGCGGACATGTTTACAGCAACAGAATCAGGTGTTTTAATCCAACGGTCTTCTCCTAAACCTCACCTGAACAACTCGTCCTCATCAGACAAACGACTGTGAAAGCAGATTATTACAGCCCATATTTACGTTTCCTCTTTGACTGATAATAACAGGATCAGTTTTGTGTGATATATGACTTGAGTCTGAGGTCATCACGTGTCTGAACTCTAAAAATATATCTTATTTTAACGCCGTACTCTCGAGCTCCTCTCAGGAAAGCCTGCAGTCGGACACAGGAAGCTGCCGGAGCGACCGGGGGCACCGAAGCCATAAAGGTTTTATGGGTTTTATTTTCTGCCTTTACTGCATCAACTTTAGAGTGGAGAGAGATCGGATCATATGGTGGTTCTGACCCGGAGGGGACGGACGGCCGGGGGATTAAGAAAGATGAGGAGGAAGATGTGGAAGTGAAGGAGAGGTGGAAGGTGGAGAGTGAAGAACGTTAACGCTGAGCTGCTCTACGTGTTTCTGATCTCAATCAAATGAAGCATCTTTGACGGAGTTCTGGAGGAGAGAAGATATTTACAATTTTAATGATGTAATAATACAAACTTTTGTCCATAACTGACTAAACAAGCTGTTCTTATCATCCACGGCAGCTTTGGAGTTAACTCAGAGCATAAAAGTGCAAATCTGGTCTCTAATTCACTGATCTTACTTTAGAATATCTGAAATCACAACCGTGCCCCGGTGTTATTTAAAGAATGAATAAATGAATGAATGAATGAATAAATGGATAAATAAATAAATAAATGAATGAATGAATGAATGAATTAATTAATGAATAAATGAATGAATGAATGAATAAATGAATAAATAAATAAATAAATAAATGAATAAATGAATGAATGAATGAATGAATAAATAAATAAATAAATGAATGAATGAATGAATGAATGACATAAATGAATGAATGAATGAATAAATAAATAAATTAATTAATTAATTAATTAATTAATTAATATATAAATGAATGAATGAATGAATGAATGAATGAATGAATGAATGAATGAATAAATAAATAAATAAATAAATAAATAAATAGCTCAATCAGTTAATTATTTTACTATTAAATGCACCAAAAAACCAACAAACAAATAAGAGTCAAACTAATTCCTGTCTCGATTTTGGTCTCGAGGTTTGGAGACGACCCAATGGACCGGTCCGAACCCACAGTGAGGCGGTGTTGTCGATGTACGCACTCTGATATTGATCGACCAATCAGGGAAGAGTTGCCCCCATGAAACACTTTGAGTGACAGCACGGTCGTTCACATGATGAAGCAACAATGTGTAAAGAAATGAAAAAATACATGCAGGGAAATGAAAATATCAATTTATGTCAAATTGTATAAATCAATAAATGGCTTCATTTATTTTTAATACCATTTCTGGTGCATTAATTGGATTTTTTTTTAATCTATTCTTTATTTCTGACAATATGAATCTGATTCACTGGAACCGTCACCACTACAGTGTTAATGATGTGAATCCAGACCTGCTGGAATTAATTAAAACTGTTTCACTGTACGAGAGAAGAAATAAAAGAACTCAAAATAACATCGTCATCACGTCGAGCTCTGTTGGCTTCGTGCCGTCCAAACATCCAGACGCACAAAAGGATCCGACCACACGGGATTAACATTCAAAACACACAGATCAGCATGAACACACTGAAGGAATCAGACTGAATGAAGCTCCGAACGTCTCACAGTTAGAAGAAGTGTTAGTCAGCGGCTGAGTCAGAACGGCGTCAGTCGTCCTCTGCAGGCTGCGAAGCCGAGCTGAGATCATCTCCGCCGGTGACACAGAGAGAGAGAATAAACCAGGAACACTCAGACTCTCAGCTTCTTCATCCTTCAGCAGTTAAACTAAAGGTGCGTTTTAACAAGTTAAACAACAAAAGACATCGTTGTTGCTCTCCTGAACACACTGATGATGTGATGTCAATGATATGACATCACCGTCAGTAGGATGACATCACACGATTTCTTCTGACGCTCCTGGTGCGACAAAAAGTCAGATTTCCTTTAAATGACTTTGTCTTGTTGCTTTCCAGCGTTCTTGACTTTCTTAGGAGGACAATTTTTATATTCCCAAACATTTTTTCAGTGTATGAATATGAGCTTTCACTGAATATTTAGAGAACACGTGACTGGATGCTGCAGCTTTGTGATAAAACAACACACACAGAGCATTTCCCAGCAGCCTCAGTGTTTTTCAGCTGTAACACTGAACACATGGACCTCAGAGAGGCCGACACACAGATTCATCTTCTCCCACCAAATTAAAAGCATCTCCACCAAAACAGCAGAGCACAGTTCACCACCGACACCAGCAAGTTCCTGTCCTGACGTGTTTAAATGTGCGACTGAGCTCCAGAACCACGGCAGAACCCGGTTCTCCAATCACGACAACACACACAGACGTCACTGCTGTAACTGACTGCACAGTCTGCTCTGTACAGGTGAGCTGTAGTTACTGCACTCACCTGTAGGTGGAGGTGTGTCATTGAGCTATCAGAGGGATGCCTCTAACACACACACACACACACACACTCCTCTACACAAAGGTCATACTGCTGTCAGATTAATATTAATGGACCTAATGTGTTATTTGATGTGTGGTATGTACCGAGCCGAGCGAACAGAACCGCTGATCCAGATTCAGCACAGCAACAGTCTGTGTGTCCTCCTCCAGAACAGTTTCCTCTCAGACAGAGAGAAGCGACTGATTCAATTAAAACAAACCGATGTGTTCGAGTGCAGCTGGAACTCTGAGTCCTTGGTCCCGACCCGTTCTGATCCATGTGGATGATTCACTGAGAGACCTGAAGGACGAATTCAAGTGTTTTTCCCCCCAAAAAAACAAGAGAAGAAGTGATGAAATGCAACTAAAAGCTGAAATCAAGGTCAGGACAGCAGAAGTACAGCAGCTCGGTGTGTTTCTGCTCTGTGGTTCAGCTGCAGAAGCATCACCAAATGTTGTTTCACCCCTTAATTCACCAGTTTTACCCCATTACATCGTCTATTCTATCTTTAAGTCAGTATATCTCTCTGTGGAACAATCACAGACTGATAACTGTATTGATAAGGTGAGGCTGCCATGGTAACTGCAGCGCCCCCGGAGGACGAATGCATGAACTGCCTCCAGAAGAAACGACTTCAGGGATGAAAAACAAAACTAAAAGACAATTAACTCAGTTCAACATTTCTGTGCAGGTGACCGGAGTATGAGCCAAGTCGCCCAGCTCCACTCACATCCATCTGGGATTCGCTCCCGTTGGGAGGGATTTCGGCACCAGATTTTCAGGTCGAGCCAATCAGGACCGCCGGGCGGGAGTTTCATAGATGTGACGTAGCGGAGAAGCGACTGTTTTGATTCAGACAACAATGGCGGCTGGCATCGAGGAAGCAAGCGTCAACACTGATGCTGCTGTTTCATCCGTGTCGTCCAATCTACCCAATATTTCTACGTTAAAAGAACGTTGCTCTCATCGACGTCACAGGTTGGTTTCGATGTGAGTGGTTGAAGTAGCACGTCAATAAAGATGACAGACAAGTGGTTTATCCAATCATATGCAAGGATTTTTGATAAGGCCCAGCCTTCTGAAACACATCTCCAATGGAGCGATCCCAGATGGATGAGTGGAGCGAGGCGGAACAAAATTCATCTGGCGAGAGTCAGGTTAGACGTTTCCATCTGTGGCGTCAAAAAGACGCTTTTTCAAAAGAGTATTTTAATCAAGCCATGATGTTTCCTAACCCGAGCTGAAAATTAAGTCCAAACAAATGTGAAGGAGGAGCTCTGACCAGACTGACGGTATCTGGAGTTTAGCAGGAACGTGCGCGGCAAACATTTGTTCTGGAGACGGACCGACAGATCAATTGATCAATAGTTTGTTGTGTTTAATCACACGTTCTGCTCTTTTTCTTAGAAAACCTCCATCTGTCAGTATTCTCACAGGATGGTTTGATACAGGAACAACTGGAACTGGACCAGTCTTGGACTTTTTGGTGCAGGTGTGGACCGCTGTGTTCTTGGCCAGTGACTCATTACACAGCAATATATGACTGTAATATTTTACAGTAACCCAGTAATGACTGTTGTAATAATTACTATATTAAGTTTCGCTCCGTTACTGCATCACCAGAACACAATATGTCGGGCCGGGTCAAGTCAGCTGATAGCTAAAAAGCTGCAGGATGGCGGCTGAGAGACAAACAGGCAAACAGGTCATCAGCTGGAGCAACCATGAAAAACACAACATGTCAATAAGTGAAACATCTGATTAAAAACGTAGAACAACAGGAAGTGGATGTCAGCTGTGGAAACATTAGGAGGAGAGGATTTAAAGCTGCTCGCTGCCTGGTGAGTTAAACAGTTATTTAAGTAAAACAGCAACATAATGAGCAGGTTGTTACAGTTGATACAAAGTAACACGTAAATTAATGTCACTACCTTTTAACAGTAACTTCTTCCACTTGTTGCCGTGTTGAGATGTTCTGTATAAAGCCAGACTGAGATGTTGTGTTTTGTTCCTGGAGAAGAGTTTCACATCAATATTCACTCTGTTTGAAGGTAACTCAGTCGAGTCGAGGCCTTGATTTTGCATATTTTTATATATTTCTGTGGGTTTATAGTTATTAAATATGTTTTTTTTAACAAGTTCTATCTCATGTTTCTGTCAACAGTCAAAACCCGATGCTCGAATTTTTCTTTTTCTCCTTTTAAATAAATGTTGTGTTACAATCTAACACAAACTGTTGAAGCACACAAGCTGCTCATCAAGCCAAATTACTTGAATTAGTTCAAAGTTTATTCTATAACTTAGCCAGCATTTCTTTTTTTTATATTCTTACTGAAGATGTCTGATTATTATTTAAGTTATTGTAAAAATCAGTGAAGAGTGTGTGAGGTCCGATGATCATACTGAGACTATTGTGCTCATCGTTATACCTTAATGATGTTAATTAATCCGACACACTATTGTTTTCTGTGTAATGTGACATAATAAATTAAGATTATCTCTGTTAGTTAGAGATAAAGAGCTTGAAACTGGATGTTATAACATTTATAGACCTTTGTATCACGTAAAATAACTTAAATAAAGACAAAATTGATATCAACACAAGGCGACAAAGTGACGTTTACTTGATTTAAGAGACTAGAAACTAGACAACAACTAGATCTGTTAATCTAAATATAAGATTATTATACTTCAGATGTTCATTTACTTCATGTAGTGGATCAGTGTAACAGCTAGTTTCATTTTTGCAAACCACGGATACGTTGCATCTTTAAATGTCTTCATGTTCAGACGAAGCTGTGTTCAGGATGAAGCGCAGAGACCATGTGGTTAAAGTGAGGAACAGTACGTGTCGGACGTGTCACGACAAACATCCCGTGACGTCACCCTGACAGATGTTGGAACCGAGTCTCGGACAGTGGTCTCTGGCTTCGCAGATGTCTCGTCCAGCTGTTGTTTCTGTGCCGCTGCTCGTTTCTTCTAATCAGCCTCCGATCTGCAGCCGGGACGTCCGGTTAGCTCACCGTTAGCTTCCTCCTCTGAGGACCACAGGCAGGATTTAAACCTGCGACCTTCAGCCACACGATCGTCTCTTTAACCACTCGTCCGCCTGCCAAACGCCGTAAATCTTCTCAGAAGTGATTCAGCCGCACTCTTAAAGCGATAATTTATTCCCGACCGTTACCCCTGTGCAACTTTGAGACGCAGTCTGGAGGACCTGTGAATGATTCGGGGGAATTCATAACGCCGCCGTGCCCCGTTTATTACGCCGGAGTAAATCACGCAGGAGTAATGGTGATCCAAAATCCACTTTGCATTAATAATATGTGTGGCGAGCGCCGAGGGTCTCGGGGATGAGCGTTCGGGTCGGCGAGTGTCTGCCCTCAATTACCCTCCTCTCTATATCTGCCTCCTGCCCAGACGGAGCCGGTAAACAAGCTCATCCGGGCCGAGGAGCGATGACATCATGCACAGAGGATGCAGCAGGTTGGATTGTGGGAAATACAGACTGTTATTTCCAAACTTACACAAGAAGAGAAAGCTGTGACTCTATAAACTCTATAAACATCTTTTACCAGTCCTTCCAGAAAAATGGAGGAGTTTTTTTGTGATTGTTGCGGAAAAATATCCTTGATTATGCAGCACGTTTTCTGTAAAAAATGCGATGGAATATGCAGGATATTTATGCCATTTTATGCAATGAAATTGCGGGAATCTGCAAAAATATTTAACCCTAAAGAAAGTGATTCCTCCAACACTGTGTTCTCTCTGGGCTGCTACCTTCATGTAAAGAGTCATTTCTACTGACTTCCTGTGATCAGCGAGCAGCTACATCACAGGAAGTGCTGGGAATAATTCAGTTCTCATCTTGTCAACCTTTTCATACTTTTACCAGCTTTAATCTTGCAGCTTCTGACCTTGATCCTTTCAGCCCAGCAGCTGTGTTGGAAGTTAACACCTCGGTGTAGCTGAGCTGCTTCCGTCCTCGAGCGTTTGGAGGAAGTGTTCGTCCAGCGTCGACTTCCTCCTGAGGTCCGACACGCAAAATAATTTGCCTCCACTGTCATGTAGCATATCGGGAAAATGCTTTGCTCCGTCTTTTGCTCTTATTTGGCAAATGAGACTGATCTGCAGACTTCATCGTGTCTTCTTCGTGGGGTTTGCAGCTTTCCGATGACGTCACTTCATAACGTTCCCACGGCAACAGGAGGAAAATGGCTGCTCTTGTGTGAAGTGAACGCAACATTTTTCAACTTTCTGCGAAGATATATGAGACTTTTTTGCAACGGAAATGTTGGAAATGGATTATGAAAATCATGCAAGCCTCGCATATTTCGCACATTTTGCACAGAAATTGGTGATTTATGCAGCGAAAATGCAGCGTCTTTGACAAAATGCAGCCCCTGCATAAATGTGCAGAATTTGGCTGATTATGCGTTGCATTATGCGATCGCATAATCACGTTTTTCTGGAGGGACTGCAAACTATTCTCCTTTCCTGGATCTAACTCGGTGGATTTGGTGTCTTCACACGTTGCTTTCACTGACACTGATCAGCCTCTTCAGTCGTGTAGATTCGAGGACGTGTCTCCTGCTTCTGACATTATTCCTAAGGAGATCTTTGGGAAGTGTGTCTGCAGAGTTTGTGTTGCTCCAGAAGCATCAACGCAACTGAACAATCGCACTGTCTGTGACGTCGTAGCTGCTGCAGAGGTCACAGCTTCCACACTGATCTGTGAGCGTTACAGCCGGTGAAGATGATCCAGCTGCTGTCGCTTTCGTGGTCCAGCAGAAGTTCTTCAGAATTAAACAGCGCTGCCTCATCTCTTCCGATTCCTCTCTGGAAACACTCGGCGTGTTTGATCATGAGCTTCCTCCCAGGTGAGGTCAGATAAACCTGCTGACGACGTGGTTTATTGTCAGACATGCAGATTCTTGTCAGCGACTGGTCCTTCAGTAAGCTTGATAATTGGACCAAGCTGTCCGACACAAACACAGATATGTCTGCTGTTCTGAAATACTGGATCCCATTTTTCCACGCAGGTGTTTGACTGCGTGTTAAATATCGTCACAAAACCAACAGCATCTCTCTCCGTTTGTTACAGTCAGAAACGTTCACAGCTCTGAGGAGAAGACTCAACTTTAAACACACGATGCATCTGAACAAATCTGTAATCATGGATTCTGCTGTAGTTTGATGATCAGTCAGTTTGTTAGTGCTGCCGAGGATTCATCCGAGACAACAGCGCTCACACTGACCTCGCTCCTGTTATGACAGGAATGCTTAAAATGGAAATAGATACCTGAATAAAACAGATTCCCAACAGTTTGCTTCTCTTTTCACTGAATACATTGATTTAATTTTTCAGGATAAAAGAGTTTTGCAGCAGCAGGTCAGATGAGGCAGAGCCGGCAGGATTCACTGTTAACGGGTTAAAACATCTGAGTCCTGTTTGCTGCTCGCTTACTTTTTTTTTTGCAGACACGGTTTGTTTTTGAAGAGAAACACGATGTAAGGTCAGAAAAGATTAAAAAACAAAAGAGCCGAGGCCTGATTTTGTGTGATGTGGAGGGTTTTTTGGACCTGAGATGTGTCTGCGAGTGGTGTTGAGTCGGCAGGCTGCCTCCACTGCTATTTTTCATCTCTGCCGTAATGCAAATAAAGTGAAACAGCTTCCCTCAGCAGAGAGGAGGGAGAGCGAGGCAGGCAGAGGTTACATCCTCGCTGAGCAGTTTGCTGGTGTCTTCAGAGATGCGTACTGTACGTGCACATCACACACCAGCTAGAGGCGAAGAAACACTCGCAGACGAGCCAGAAAGACGCGTTTAACATTTAACACAGCAGCTTTTTGTTCCTGCAGGTTCGACGCTGCTTTATGCACAAAAACAAAGATCATGTTTCTGCCTTGAAACGCCTCAATTGGTCGCAACAAACACAGAGATGTCAGCTGGTGTTTTTAATGTATAAACCGTGCATTCACAGGAAATATGCAGTCACGCCACTTTGACGTTCGAACAGCAGCGTAACACAGTGCGTGGCAATCATGGACAGGAGACGGCTGAGGGATGAAGTCTGACGGAAATGTAAAGCACCAAACACTTTCAAAACACAACAGCACACTTATATACATATATGAGGTGTGTCTTCCTTTAGGTGGGTTAAAGGGATATTCCGGTGTAAGTTTAATCCATGGTCTAACACACCGTGACACCGAGTAAGACTCCCCCTCGAGAGGTCAAGTTAGCTGACCGCTAGCTTAGCTAGTTTTAGCAACCTCAGAAAAGACCGCACGATAACAATACACTGCAGCTTATGTCTCCAACTAGAAACCGCCATCAAAAAGCCACAATTAATGGTGAGAACAGCAGCAAACTTCAGCAACAGTACATGTACAGTCCCAGCACACAGTACGAAGCATCAAACATCTGCTAGCTTTGCTGGATTTGTATTAAAAACACAGCACAGCTCACCCTCTCCTCCAGCAGCCTGCCTGTGTGGGGAAGCCCTGACGAGTCGATTACCGAGTGCAGTAGATTTCTGCAGCTCAAGGATGAAAATGTCTGATTATTACTCCATCACTTCCCTTATTTTCCCTGTCAGCTCTCGATAATAAGAACTGAGCATCCCATGGAGTAATAATCAGACATTTTCATCCTTGAGCATCCTTGATTCATGTATATTTATCCAAAGAGAAGCGTCGGTGTGTTTTGCTGCAGTCGGTCGCCAGGATGAAATGTTCAGCTGATACCTTCATCCTGAATGTGTCAGAGGCGACGCAACATATTGACATCAATATAACCCTTCACATGGGGAGGTGGAGGCGATGGTGTCGCTGTTCCAGACAACATTTGTTGTCAAGCACCGCACCTCGTTTGTGTCGACAGAAAACAGGATTTTTGAGTTTTTTGAGAGTTGGGAGCTGCGTCTGTGGAGGTCACGTTAACTGAATGTTTCCCGTCATTGACTGCATTTCTGCAGCTCAAGGATGAAAATGTCTGATTATTACTTCCGTTATCTTCCCTGTCAGCTCTCGATAATAAGAACTGAGCGTTCCATGGAGTAATAATCAGACATTTTCATCCTTGAGCTGCAGAAATCTACTGCACTCGGTAATCGACTCGTCAGGGCTTCCCCACACAGGCAGGCTGCTGGAGGAGAGGGTGAGTTGTGCTGTGTTTTTAATACAAATCCAGCAAAGCTAGCAGATGTTTGATGCTTCGTACTGTGTGCTGGGACTGTACATGTACTGTTGCTGAAGTTTGCTGCTGTTCTCACCATTAATTGTGGCTTTTTGATGGCGGTTTCTAGTTGGAGACATAAGCTGCAGTGTATTGTTATCGTGCGGTCTTTTCTGAGGTTGCTAAAACTAGCTAAGCTAGCGGTCAGCTAACTTGACCTCTCGAGGGGGAGTCTTACTCGGTGTCAAGGTGTGTTAGACCATGGATTAAACTTACACCGGAATATACCTTTAACAGCCTTTGTTTTGTGAATAGCCTTCAGTTTTTTCCATCACTGTTAAAGAAAATGCAGTCAATGACGGGAAACATTCAGCTAACACGACCTCCACAGACGCAACTCTCCATCAAACATCCTGTTTTCTGTCGACACAAACGAGGCGTGGTGCTTGACAACAAATGTTGTCTGGAACTGCGACACCATCGCCTCCACCTGGATGAAGGTATCAGCTGAACATTTCATCCTGGCGACCGACTGCAGCAAAACACACTGATGCTTCTCTTTGGATAAATATACATGAATCCACACGTCCTACACGTACACACTGCTGCGCTCGCACAACACGTGCAAAGCAAAGATGCTCCTGACTGTGTTAAACAAGCTCTTAAATCATCTTCGCCGAGCGGAGGGAGAGGAGGAAGCGATTTCCCCTCGCAGGCAAAACGCCGTAATAAGTGTATTGTTTTTCAAAGTGAAAACCTCGAATCCTGAGTCTCATCTCCCCGGAGATGCGAGAGGCTTACTCTTCTGAGCTATTTTGCAATTTCAAATACATTTCTATGTTTCTATGGGTGTGTGTGTGCATGGAAAATACATGTGAGAGACAAATTCCTGGAGAAACAGAGAGCGATGGAGGCGAGGGACCATTGAGGAGAAGGAGATAGAAAAAAAAAAAGACGCAATTATATTCTCTGCTTCATTTTAATGAAGTGCAGAAGTAATTCCCTTATGAAAGCTGTGGTAATTGCCCAAACAGTCTTATTATGTGACAATCATACTTAGAACAAAATGCGGTATGAAATTGCGAGGGATTTCAAATCAGGGGGAATAATTTTTGCCAGACGTCTGACAAGTTAAGATAATTAAAATATATTTTGTTTTTTATTTCAGGAACAGAGTGACGTTTTTTTCTTCTCTCTGTCTGCGTGTCAGGATGTCAAGCCGTCCTCTCTCCTCCGTCGCCGTCAACATAACAGGCAATTATACGGCGAGAGATTTGGCTCGTGTTCCCAAAACAGCCGACATCAGAGGCGAGCAGCCGGCGCCCGGCACAATGTAATCTCCCCGTCCCAACTCTAATCTGGACATTAGGACGGGAATTTATTATTTGGAGAGTTTTATGTAACATTCTGATCCTAAAAAGCTCAAAAACGAGGCTGTTGTGGATAATGTGTTTCATTTCAGAGACGGAGTTCGGAGTCGCGACAGTCTGAAGCGTCTGAATGGATGTGACAGAATAATTCAGAGAGGCCGAATGTTCAAAATGTTCCTGAGACACTTGAAGGAATAATCCACCCTTGAATGCTCGTCAGCGGTTCTGCATCACCAGCTTCCGAAGTCGTTTTGTGAAGAAGAAGTTTTCTCCGGGACTTTTTCCTGACCTGCTTCGTCTCGTTGTGATTCAACTCTGTTGAGCTTCGGCTGTAGACTGTACTTGTAGGTCGAGAGAGCAATTAGTGACAGCGATTAATTGTGACAGAAACATTATTCCAGTCCCGTCGTGGCCCTCAATTAAAATTCAACATCTTGTGGCGGCGTTGCATTCGGCTCTGTGGAGGAGAAATGATTTCCTCCTTCTCCTGATGGCTGATTGAGAACGATGGAGCTCAGAGGAAGTTCTCGCTCTTTGACTGATGCCAAACCCGTTTATCGCTGATATCTGAGACGGCTGAAAGATCTCACGCAATCACATTTTATTCAAACAGCTCTAAAGACACACGACAGAACAACAACATGGATCCAGGTGTGCAGATTAGAGATTAAACAATACAGTTCAGCTAAACTGTGATGTCATTCACTCTGTTCTGGTGCCTTCTGTCTGAAAGGAAGCAGCACAGAGGTTAATTTGAGACTCGTCTCCTCACTCGTCCGTCTCTACAGGCCACTTTAGTTCCACACTGTTCTAACTCTGACTTTACAGCTTGTACTCTGATCAGTTTATAGAAAACCTGGATAGTAATTGTGCAGTAAGACTCTTAGTGGTGGAGACGTTTGAGTCATGTGACCGTGACCTGGATCATTCTGCTGTATGAAGATGGATGTGTAACACACCGGCTAAAACGTTGGCCGTCTGAAGCATTTGGAGAGAGTCGGATACTCTGATTGGTTGTTAGCTAGCTGTTCAGTGACCATTCTGATTGGCGGTGTGCCAGCGAATCAGCGCGGCGTGTGGGAGGGGCGGCGGAAGTGACGATGGTAAACAAACCACATAAACAGAGACGGCACAGAGTTACAAACAACACTTCACCGTTCGTTATTTTGGGGATAAACCAACGTATGTTTGGAAGCCATGGCTGTGTGGACCGAGGACTTTGAGGAGCAGCTGGCTGCCCTGGTGGAAGAGAGACCACCGTAATACGACATCACGCAAGTAATGCTGAGCTAACACTGTGTGTGCTTTGTTCTGATAAGCTACGGTCCGCACTCCGTTCTGTCATTTCCTGTTTTTATGTTTTGGGTGACTGGCACGAGACTAGCGCCACCCGATGTTTAGGAGGCTTATTGCATCTCACGCAGGCGCAGAACGTATACGCTGCTGTGTAGCCGGGGCGGTGTGTTTCAGTGTGACTTTTCTACCGAACGGATCAGACAGGAGGCGACGGAGAGGTCGGATAAGGAAGTCGGCCTTGGGCGCTGTGTGGGGGCTTTAACTTCTCTCCAGTCCGATCTGGACTCGTACAAATATAACTCAAGCCTTGTAGAAAATATCAGACAGGACTGCGAAGACAAATTCAGACAGTGTCTCAACACTGAACATCCACAGATCCACCCCGATCGTTCTGTGAATTGATTCAGCCCAGCTCGTATGATTTACGTCTCATTTCCAGCCTGTAATCCACAGGAGAGCTTCAGCCGGCCTGACAGCAACTTCTCCGTCTCTCTTAGTCAGCAAAGACTCGAGCTCTGTGTGTAAAAGGATCTTTACCCAGGTTTGATCTCTCCCCGTGTCCTACATGCCGACGTCTTTAAGTGGAAATACTAGTTAACATTCATGTGCTGGGTCTGAGCGAGCGCTCGGGTTTCTTCTGGGTCTCGCAGGATGGAGGAGAGGAGCGAGGGAGGCGTTCAAGAACAGAAAGACTTTTAAGAAAATGCATCGGAGAGAAGAGGAGGAGTGAATTAAAGAGATTAGAGAAGGTGACAGAGAAGACACATGTGTGAGAATCAGAGAGGGGGAGAACAGAATGAGGCCATGAAAAAGACATCAGAGGACGGACGAGGCAAAGAGAGAAGGAACCAGAAGAGAGAGAGTTTTTATGGTAAAGGTGGAGGAAGAGGATCATAATTTGGTAAAGACAAGTCGAACAAAGACAGAAGCCAGAGAAACAATGAAGACAGGAGGAGGGGAGGAGGGGGAGGCGAAGACAAGTGATGAAAAAGTGAGAAGATGATGTGAAAGGAGACGGAGAACAAAAGATGTCAGATGAGGCAATGAAAGAGGAATAACAATGTGGAGAAGGACAATGTGAAGTACGCCGAGAGAGATGAAGAAGAAACAAAGTGAGACGAGGAGGGAGATGAAAATAACATTTCAAAAAAGAAAAGTGAGGAGAGGTGACGCGAGGAGACAAGGACACGAGGAGAGGACACAGGAGTCAGAGGGGTCCTCCTCTCATATACTGAGAAGAAAGGAGGACGAGCAGATGAGAAGCTGAGAGGAAACACCTCAGGCCAGACGAGGAGGAGGCAGAGAGGGGGAATTAAATGAAGAACGGAGGAGGAGAGAAGCTATATTGAGGCCGTGAAGAAAAGAGGAGAGGATTGAAGAGTGGTGAAGGTGACAAAATGAAATGAGGTGAGCAGACAGCTGTGAGGAGAACGTCCGGAGGAGGCAGACACACTTTCTTCACACGCTGCAGAAAAACTCCAGCCCGGCTCCTAATCAGCTGATCCTCCGGGGGATTAGCCTCGCTCCAGAAAGCCTCCCATGACCAAAGTGCTTCACTCGGGCTTTGTTAAAGACTTAAACTCCGACAGAGTCATGGGGAGGGAGAGGTGGAGGGAGGAGAGGTGGAGGGAGGGCGGAGGTGACAACAAGTCCTCCAACACCAACCGCCAAAATACAGAGCCAAGGTGACCTCGTTCAGACTGCAGACCAATCAGACGCAGCGATAATCACGAGTCATCACATCAGACTTCCATCACTTGTCTTGTCCCGTACACTCTTAGAAATAAAAGTTCTAAGTAGAACCATATAAGGTTCTTCGGCTTGTCCTCGTAGGAGAACCCTTTTTGGCTCCAGGTAGAACCTTTTATAAAGGTGGAGGGTTCTACCTAGAACCCAACATAAAGGGTTATACCTAGAACTGTGTGTGTAAGGTTCCACCCAGAACCCCCCATGAGAGGTTCTACAAAGAACCCATACAGGATCTTATACCCATGCTTTCAACAATCCCTGAAGAACTCTTTCTCCAAAAAAGGGTTCTCTGGATCAAAACGGTTCTTACTGGAACCGTTAGTGTTACCAAGAACCCTTTAAAAACCCTTTATTCTGGAAAGGGTTTTTAAAGGGTTCTCTGGATCAGGATGGTTCTTACTGGAACCGTTAGTGTTTCCAAGAACCCTTTTAGAACCCTTTATTCAGGAAAGGGTTTTTAAAGGGTTCTCTGGATCAGGATGGTTCTTACTGGAACCGTCAGTGTTACCAAGAACCCTTTTAAAACCCTTTATTCAGGAAAGGGTTTTTAAAGGGTTCTCTGAATCAAAATGGTTCTTACTGGAACCGTTAGTGTTACCAAGAACCCTTTTAAAACCCTTTATTCAGGAAAGGGTTTTTAAAGGGTTCTCTGGATCAAAGTGGGTCTTACTGGAACCGTTAGTGTTACCGAGAACCCTTTTAAAACCCTTTATTCAGGAAAGGGTTTTTAAAGGGTTCTCTGAATCAAAATGGTTCTTACTGGAACCGTTAGTGTTACCAAGAACCCTTTTAAAACCCTTTATTCAGGAAAGGGTTTTTAAAGGGTTCTCTGGATCAAAATGGTTCTTACTGGAACCGTTAGTGTTACCAAGAACCCTTTAAAAACCCTTTATTCAGGAAAGGGTTTTTAAAGGGTTCTCTGGATCAAAATGGTTCTTACTGGAACCGTCAGTGTTACCAAGAACCCTTTTAAAACCCTTTATTCAGGAAAGGGTTTTTAAAGGGTTCTCTGGATCAAAATGGTTCTTACTGGAACCGTTAGTGTTACCAAGAACCCTTTTAAAACCCTTTATTCAGGAAAGGGTTTTTCAGAAGCAAATGGTTCCAGGTAGAACCTCAGCCCTTGTAGAAGAACCCTTATTTCTAAGAGTGTAGGAGGTGATGCAGAAGACACCCTGACATCCAGTTTAATGGTCCACAGAGTCCGGACTGAGATACGTCTGTAGAAATCCGACTAGAACCGACCTCAGCCTGATGTGGTTCAGATCAGATGAGCAAAGATCACATTTCATGTGTTTGTTTTACTGTTCAGACGTCCTAAAATCAATCTGGACACAATGTGGACGCATCAGACGACAGGTTTGGGCTGGTAGCAGGTTTTCTGATGAACTTCTGTCACTCTGGATTTAAAGGTTGACGCTGTGTTCTGGCCAGAGTCGGGTCACTGTGGGAACAACGTGTACGCCGGTAACACATCTTTCCAACAATCATCCTGTCAATACCACCTATGATCTGCAAAATCAGCATCTCATGCGCTTTGACTGTCGTCCAGACTTCCTCAAATCTCAAAAGGAAAGACTGCGGCTGTAAATCTGACGTGAGCGGCCAGTGTGTCCAAACTGAGATGCATCTGTAGGAATCTGATCCAAAAACTTTCTTAAATCAATCTGAATATGCCAAAAGAAATGAGTGAAACATGATTTGGCCGGCAGGCAGATCTGCCGCCTGACGTCGTCTGTCAGCGTCTCCCTAAACTGCTGAAAACGACCCTGAAGAAGATTCATTTGAGCTTCTTGCTCTTTTCTACGGTCGAGGTTTGGTGAAAGGAAAAGTTTCGGGACAGAAGATCAATACTTCTCTCTCTGCGGTTACACGGAGCTACAGTCAACATCGTCTTAGCTTAGCATAAAGAACAGGTGACAGAAGGAAGTTATTACCTGAGCTCCAGCAGGTGAATCAGCTCTTTAAACTACCGTCAGTAGAAGTGCTGTTGGTTGGTATTTACCGTCTGTTTCACCTCAACAGCCGTCAACACACGAGAACGAGAGGGAGCTGGTCAAGACGACTTCATCGATAGTTATCTGAACACATGAAGGATGATGATGAGCAAAGCCTCAGAAAAAGAAAGAGAGATGAGGAGGAGGAAGAGGAAACAGACAAAAAGGTGAATGAGGTGAGAAAATAGAAGAGAAACAGAAGCAGAACAGAAAATAAGCTCAGCTCTTCTGTGTTGAACGTGTTGAGTTAAGCCTAATTTTTACTACTGCGTAAAGTGCTGTACGTAGGTCGCGGAGAGCCCTCTACGTAGTCGGAGAGCCTCTCCGTCGTCTCCGGCGGCACGAAATATTTTTTTAAGTGTCCGTCACTCCGTCAAGCGACAACGGAGACGGCAAGGGCTACGATTGGTCAGCAGTCCTGCAGCTCGTAGCGTTTCGGCGATGACGGCAAGGGCTACGATTGGAAATTGCATTGCGTATCCGGCACCACGACGGAGAACTATGAGGGCTCGAGGGGTCTCCGTGGTTACGCAGTTGGATACAGAAGTGTAACGCTGCCTTTAATGTTTGCAGAACAACTGAAGTCTAATGTCTCGTTACAGACGTCGTTCACACCTCTCCTCTCCACATCATGATGGACCAGGATGCTTCTGTGTCCTCCTTCATCATTATCATCCTCATGATGCTGCTGCTGCTTCTCCTCGAGCTCCGTAACTCCTCATTACTCCATTTTTTGTCATTTGTCCCGTCACATCCCTCTCCTCAAATCAAACGTCTTTAATGCTCTAAAGACAGTCAGGATCCTTCAGTTCTCTTTGTCTCTGTCCTCCCGTCCTCCCGCCATCAGCAGCAGCATTGTTCTCTCTCTCTGACCGGACGTCATTTATTCAGCAGGGATCAGGCGGCCTACTTACCTCTGATTGACACACACACACACACACACACATGTGCAGTGTGTGCATGGGTTCAGAGGGAGGTAAGCATGACACACATTAATGCACACACACACTGAGATGATTCATATTCAAAGACGTTCAGAAAGAAAAACACACGGCGATGCAAACAAACAAACAAACAAACATATAATATATGTACAGATGAAAGTGTAAACACAGTGGACAACACACACACACACACACACACACACACACACACACACACACATTTACATTCACCCAGAAACACACAAACCAAATGAGACGCTTCAGGTCGTCTGGAGTTTGAGTTTCTGTCACTTCTGTTAACAAACTGATCATCATCTGAGTTAGCAGATTATTCAAGTTACATTTACGATGTCCAAGGACACTTCGACATGCAGACCGGGGGAATCAAACCACATCACAGCAGAGACTGAGGGAGGCTGCTGGGCTGCAGAGAGGACACACACATCACAGAGGTAATGATAAAGAGCTATATAATAACTGGTGAATGATGCCATGAGCCTGCTGGCCGAGCATGCACCTGTGATTAGCATCAATGTACAGTATGTGAAGGCTGAATCCAGCCGGACTGCACCTTTAATGGGCCCAGACTCAAACCAACGACCGACTGCCTTTATCCGACCGCTCCGTCGCCTCTCGTCTGACCCGTTCTGCAGAAAAGTTGGATTGACACACACCTCGACTACTGTAAGCTACACAGCAGCATGTACGTTCTGCACTTGCATGAGATGCAATAAGTCTCCTTAACATCGGTCGGCGCTAGTCTCGTGCCAGTGATCCAAAACATGAGAACAGGAAATGAAGAGACAGAGTGCGGACCATCGTCACTTCCCACACACTGTGCTGATTCCCTAGCACACCGCCAATCAGAGTATCTGATGGCGTCCGATCCTCAGACTGCCAACTCTCATAGACTTTACAAGTTGAATCTGACCAGACGCCGTCCGCACGCTTCCAGAAGCTTCAACACAGCTGAACACACCGAACAGATTTGTTCCCGAACTCGTCCGAGTCGCTTCAGATGTCCGACGTTTGGGCCGGTGTCACCATGAAGTGTCAGTGAAAACTCCTGTGTGCTGAGGACCGGCTCTCTTTTCTATGTTCTGTTTTATCTTCATTTTCCTGAATGTTACTTCTCAGTCCGGATCTCATCTCTGTACAGTTAAACTGTGTCGTGTAAGACGTCATGTGTGTTCAGTCTGTAATAACCTGCAGCTGTTTGATGGATCCTTTACAAGAGAAAGATTATTTCACTCTTCTGCAAACACTGTGTGTGTGTGTGTGTGTGTGTGTGTGTGTGTGTGCCCGTGCTTCCCCTCCAGCCGAGCAGAATGGCATCTCATCTGGAGGACAAGGTATTTCTGACAGGTGATAATGGAACTGAATATAAGTCTGGTAACTTCTTCTCTCCACCTCCCATCAGCGAGCCTCCACTCTGTCTCTCGTTCTTACCGTCTGTCTGCATATCTGTCTGCATGTCTGTGGTCAAATATACATTATTATATGATATAAAAAATGTACAGTTTGGGCTTCATGTTCAATTATTCTAATGAACAATTTAGCTTTTATCTGATTGGTCCAGTTGGCAGCATCGGGTTATCAGCATGTCGAACCTTTCCACAATTTCACAACTTAAATTATCTATCTATCTATCTATCTATCTATCTATCTATCTATTAATCTATCTATTTATTTATTAATTTATCTATTTATTTCTGAGTATCACATTTCATCAGACGTTATGAAACGGTGGTCGTGCCGCTGTTTCACCATCAAACACAATAATGTCCTTACAGGTGGGGCTCAGAGTACATGCTTTACGTTGTGTATATGTGGCGGACCCTGCCACCTTTCTAGCATCAGACAGTGTTCTGGGACCTTATTTTCCTCTGAGAGCAGCTCGTTTATTCAAAATACATGTTTCTGAGTTTGTATTATTACCTCTGAGCTCATGTGATGGAGAAGTTACGTGTCTCAGCTGTTTGTTTACGACCAGCAGAGCAAAAAGACAGAAAAGTGAGAAAGTTCCTCTGACCGACGTCTTTCTTCATCATCTTTCGTGCAGGACGGGTCTTTTATCCCACGATGCTGCATGACTGCATCCTTATTACACTCTGCACAGTAAAGCTCTCGTCTTGTCAGAATATTAAAACAGAAATAATAACATATTTATGAACGAGCAGATTTGCGTTGTTGTTTCGGTCCAGACGACAGCCTTCCTTCCTCTCCTCTCCTCTGACTTTATCTGTGCAGCGATCCTCCATCACCTCTGGTCTGCGGCTCAGTCAGAGGTTCTGCTGGACAACAATGGATGGGCGGTGTTTTATGGGGAAGCTCGGGGCTGAGGCTCGCTGTAAATTCTGACATGCTGGAGCTCCGGCTGGCAGGAACCCCGTCTCTGACACCCAGTTTAATGGTCCAGCGGGCGCATCAACCCCGCTGATCGATCTTAGTCCTTCTTTCTCTGCTCTTTCTCCATCCTTCTTTAACCTCTGTCATTCATAAGTCATACCGGGCTTTATGTCTTAAAGGCACCACGGTGAAATAACCAGCTGACCTCTGAGATTTCTCCCCCTCGCCTCGCTCGGAGACAGTATTACTCTCGGCCTCCCGCCGTCCTCTTCTTCACCTTGATGTTCTACCTCTCTCTCCGGCCTCCGTATCTCTGCTCCCCCCGATTTATATTCAGCCATGAGCTCACTTTTATCAGCAGAAAAAAGGAACTTATCACTAAAAATCGCCTGGTGGGTTGGACGGAGAACTTGCATATTCTTGGCACTCTCTCTCTCGCATGGTTTCCAATCTCTGCATCCTGCCTCCATCTGTCTCTCTCTCCACCCTCGCTCGTTCCTCTCTTTCACAGATTGTTTCCTACCCTTCTTTATCACCCTCTTTTCTTTCTGCCAGCGTCTCTCTCTTTGTCCCTCTCCCCCTCCATTCCAGTAAAAAGGGAACATTCCAGCCAAAGCAGAGGCGACAGAGGCCTTGTGTTGAAAAGGCCACTTCAACAAGGGAGAGCATTGTTGAAGTTTCCAGCAGCACTTCAGCCGGCTCAAACGCAGACGGCAATAAAATCAAGTGGGCAAAACGGGCCTGCGATGGCGGCGTGATGAGGTTTCTGTGCAGAGGTCGGGAGGAAAATGATGGAGGTGTTTTTGTGTCGCTGTTGTGTCAAATAACCGTTTTACTGCGCTCCTCCTCCTCCTCTTCTTCAGCCAACACACACTGTTACCTTTACAGAAGGTGTTTGTGCAGAATGAAGGAGATGACGACACATTTCCTGGAATTAAAACCGGTTACAGTCGGTAAGAAGTTTCCTAAGAGAGGAAGGAAACAGCTGATCCGCCTTGAATCCGCCTTAAATCAGCCTCATCACCTTCGACCACGGAGTCGTTCCACATTGACTCAAAGTTCATCACGTGGAAGAAAAACTGATTCAGATATTTAAAGTGAGATAAAGTGATATTCTTGTATATATTCCTTCTTTCTGTCGACCACGAGAAGTTTGATTTACTCCAGGAAGTGGTGACATCACTGCCGAACGTGAACGAGTGCAAACTGCAAACTAATTATGATATTACAAAATAATACTGGAGTTAAACAATGTGATCACAATGTGCTCGTGCTGTTGGACAGTTAGCGCTCAAAATACAAAACAATAAAAACATTTAGTAGGTGATATGTCCGTTACCATGGAAACACATCACGTCAGTCGACTCCTGAATGTAATGAGTTTACGACTCCAGTCCCAAGAAGTCTGACCCTCAACCGAGACAAGTTCTGGTCCCTGTCGAGTCGGCCTCGAGCTCACGTTCATGTTCAAACTGGACACAAACACAAGCATGCTCAGCTAGCTCAGTCCTGCTACAACTAAATCATTTAATTTCCCTCCTACATCTACTAACTTTACATGTAGTATTAAGCCAGCAACACTGTGCATCTGCTCACCGCACAGCTGACGGTCCAAACATCAAATTGTATTGAAGATTAAGGAGATCATATGGATATACAATATTCAGCTTCAGTATTATTCTGTGTTAAGCCTCTAAAACAACATTTTCACTGCCGTCCAAAACTGTTCAATGACATTTCTGACATGAATCTTAATCTCTGCTCAATTTGCTGTGTGATTAATCATTAAATGAATTATAAAGTCATTCAGCGAAAGGACATTTAGACATTTTCAGGCAATGTAAACATGTGACAGAGAGAGATTGTTTCTTTTGTTATTGTTTCTTTTGTTATTGTTTCTTTTGTCTATTTATGTTTATCATTACTGTTATATTTTGTTAAAATGCTTTGGCAACATTGTAATAGATGCAGTCATGCCAATAAAGCCATTTGAGTTTGAATTTGAGAGAGACAGACAGAGAGACAGACAGACAGAGAGACAGACAGACAGACAGAGAGACAGACAGACAGACAGACAGACAGACAGACAGAGAGACAGGGAGACAGACAGAGAGACAGACAGACAGACAGACAGACAGACAGAGAGACAGACAGAGAGACAGACAGAGAGACAGAGACAGACAGACAGACAGACAGAGAGACAGACAGACAGACAGAGAGACACACAGACAGGCAGAGAGACAGACAGACAGGCAGAGAGACAGACAGAGAGACAGAGAGACAGACAGAGAGAGAGACAGAGAGACAGACAGACAGAGAGAGACAGAGAGACAGACAGACAGAGAGAGAGACAGACAGACAGACAGAGAGACAGACAGACAGACAGACAGACAGACAGACAGAGAGACAGACAGAGAGACAGACAGAGAGACAGAGACAGACAGACAGACAGACAGACAGACAGACAGACAGACAGACAGACAGAGAGAGAGACAGAGAGACAGACAGGTGCAGGTTGTGTGGCTGCTGTTTGTTTGGGATTACTGATTACCCACATAAATTACAGACATCTGTTCAGAGGTGTCACTGTTTAAGTATGCAGCCTCATGCCTCTCTGAGTGTGTGTGTCTCTGAGCGTGTGTGTGTGTGTGTGTGTGTGTGTGTAGTTGGGGCCATAATGACCTCATTTCCTGCTGAAATATATGCAGGCTCAGCGCCACCACATAAACCTCCAAATAAACCTTATAAACTACGGCACAAGGCCGGCTACCTTCAGGTACACACACACACACACACACACACACACACACACACACACACACACACACACACACACCCACTGACACAAGTGCACACAAACACAATAAACAACATTAGACACATTTGAAATACACATCCAAGAAAATACACCTGCGCATAAAGCAGACGGAGACACATCAGCTGTTCTTAGAGAGAACACACACACACACACACACACAGACACACACACACACAAACACACACAGACACACACACACAGTTGTTGTCCCTGGACTCTGTCAGTAAACGAGGTGGTAAAGTCGACAGTGGCGACAGGTTGATAGAAGTCGTCTTCGTCACAGCCGCTCTTAAAATTTTACAGGAAGTTAACAGCAGAGTCGACGCTGCTGTTCGCTCAGCGTCCGTCTCCTCGTCTCCATCGTCTCCTCGTCTCTTTGTCTCCTCGTCTCATCGTCTCCTCGTCTCATCATCTCCTCGTCTCCTCATCTCCTCGTCTCATCGTCTCCTCGTCCCCTCGTCTCCTTGTCTCCTCATCTCCATCGTCTCATCGTCTCCTCGTCTCATCATCTCCTCGTCTCCTCATCTCCTCGTCTCATCCTCTCCTCATCTCCTCGTCTCATCCTCTCCTCGTCTCCTCGTCTCATCGCCTCATCGTCTCCTCGTCTGCTCGTCTCATCGTCTCCTCGTCTCCATCATCTCCATCGTCTCATCGTTTCCTCATCTCCTCGTCTCATCGTCTCCTCTCCATCGTCTCCTCGTCTCATCGTCTCCTCGTCTCCTCTCCATCGTCTCCTCGTCTCATCCTCTCATCGTCTCCTCTCCATCGTCTCCTCGTCTCATCGTCTCCTCTCCATCGTCTCCTCGTCTCATCGTCTCCTCTCCATCGTCTCCTCGTCTCATCGTCTCCTCGTCTCCTCTCATCGTCTCCTCTCCATTGTCTCCTCGTCTCATCCTCTCCCCGTCTCATCGTCTGCTCTCTGAGTTATTCTTCACTGACTGTTTCACTGATCATCAGTATCACTCAGATATGAACTAATGTTTTGTTTCTGCCAAATACATTTTAAAAGAAACGTAATCGTTGCGCGAACGTGTTCAACACAGTGAAGGAACGATTATGTGGACTCTCCCTCAGTTTTGGTTAACAAATCCAGATTTGTGCTTCGTGTTGCTGCAGAGCTTCTGTCTGAAAGCAGCGCTTCGTTCAAACATTACCACCCTGACGGTGCTTAATGAAGCTCGAGATGCTACGAGCAGTTATTGTAAAGAAAACAAACGACTCTGTCAGAGAACAGTTTGCACATATTCTATGTTCAGGATCAGGAACAATATCAACAACGTTAATTAACAATATTTTCTCATGGTGTTGATAGAAAACATAACCTGAGCGATGACACGCTCCGTAAATACAGACAATTCTAGTCCACTGTTTCTGTAACAACAGTGATGTCGTGTTTCCCACGATGCTGTTGGAGCGTTCTGATCTCAGGTGGGTCACAGATCACAATCATCATGTGTCAGGTCTTCAATTTCAGATATTTGTGTGGGTTTTTTTCACCATTGTCAGTTTCACTGCACTTTTCTCTCACTTTGTCACAAAAACATCGCCGCGACACTAAATATTTAGGTAAAAATCCAGTCTGACTGCAGCGTCTTAATATTTAAATCTCCCGTCTGCAGACATTTTGTTCTCATCCATCCTCCTCCTCCTCCTCCTCATTCTCTGCCCTCTTCCTTTCCTAAACCCTTTTTATCTCCATCTCATGCAACACATCATTAAATATACTTTGGCTGATCGACAAACAGGTGCGACGGCTGTTTAAACCACTTCGACTCACCTGAAGGGCTCTCAGCCCTCCGCTGAGCCGAGGTCAGTGTCACTGAAGAGAAAAACAATAATGATGCCAGTAATGATGTGTAATCTTCTAAAGTGACCGACTTCCTGCAAAAACAACTCATTCAGTTCGATACACAGAGTAAAGAAACTGTGGTTTTAAACTCTTTAACATTCCCATCAGAACCGAACCTGGACTCATTAGAACCTCCACCCGGGTCTCACCCTGACAAACTGTGCAGCTGTTTCCCCATAAAGCACAAATCTCCTGCAGCCACTTGGGGCTGCTAACGTCCTGACGCTGCCGGCTGTAATTGGACGAAGAAAAAACCTCAGATTATAGCAGTTTAGATGAAACAGCTTGGTGTGGATGTGTGGCGGCTGGCTCAGCAGGCTGCAGAGCGGCAGCAGGAGAAGCTGGGGTTGCATCATGTTGTTTCCTGGGTTGCATCATTTATTCATTCAGTTTTTGGTAAACAAGAAGTGGAGCTGTGAATCTGTAAGCAGAACTGTGTGTGAGGCTGCTGCTCGCTGCCGGACGGTGTCGGTGCGTTAAATAGTTTTTATTTAGTCCATAACGGATGGAAGTTTCTGCTGCGTATCCATCATTCTGAACTTAATTAATCTTCGCTCCTTCTTGTTCGTGTCCTTGTGACTTACAGCACCTGAACCTCACATCACTTCTCTGCAGAGCGACATTCAAAGTCATGGAGGTGATTATTCAGCGTCTTAACTTTATGCTCAAACAATGACAGAGTCAGATACTGAGAAACTAGCTGAGACATCAAGGCGCGTGTTGAAGATATAATACACAACATTTAAATGACCTTTCTTCTGTGTTTTGTTGAGTTGTGAACTTACACAGTCCACATTAACTCCATCGTCACCGTCTCAAAGAGTCAGAACTTCACTTTTAAATTGTCAGTCGGACATTAAACTGGATTATAGAATCAGTGTCTGATAAAAAACACATAAAAAGTTTTCTTGATAATAAGAACTGAGCATTCCAGAGACATAAGCTGCAGTGTATTGTTATCGTGCGGTCTTTTCTGAGGTTGCTAAAACTAGCTAAGCTAGCGGTCAGCTAACTTGACCTCTCGAGGGGGAGTCTTACTCGGTGTCAAGATGTGTTAGACCATGGATTAAATTTACACCGGAATATCCCTTTAAGATAAAAGCAATACTTTGAATAATTTCTTTGTCATTTGCAGTTTGTTTTTAAGAAGAAATCAGCTGAGTTGTGTGTTTATTTACAGCAACACTGAGGAGGACGTGTGGACGGACTTCGATCTGTCTGTCTGTAAAATTAAACATTATTTGTGCTCGCTCTGAATTTCTAAGATCCTTATAACTCATTTAACATGAAAGCGCACTGACGATGACCCCAGACGGGCTGTTTTCTGGAGCGCACATCAAAGATTAGCAATAATTAAACCGTCTCTAAAGCAAACACTGTTTTCACTCCCCAGCATGAAAGTAGGTTTCAGATATTGTGAGACTTTTGCTGGTCTGAGATGAAAACAGCAGCTGTTTGAAGCTGCCAACAAGGTTCCCAACATTTATCTGCATGTTTTCTGTATTTCAGAGGTTTTTACTAATAAACAACAGTTTTTTTTATTTATTTCTGCATTAACCCAACAAAGCAGCCGCCCAATCAGATCCATGTTACCGAGACGAGCTGTCACAAGCGCCGGCCGACATTCCAGAACTAAGATCAACTTGGGTCCTGATTAACAGATATAAGGACGTCTATGGGTTTTAAATTCTGCTGTCTGTACGCTGAAGTTGTGTTTGAGTTTAAACACATAAAGCACTTCAGTAAGGGTCTGTATGATCGTGGTCAGAGTTAAAAACTGAACCATCGTTCAGTGTGACAATCCAACAACGTCTCGGTCAACATCTGTGACCGAGAGAGTTTAATCACAGTGACAAATTCTGGATGAGGAGGAGGTCCGGGTTGGACAGACGGGTCAAACAAACACCCCAGCTGGCACTAGAGACGCCTCTGACGTTGAATAGACGTTAGTATTTAGTTGAAAATGAAAATCGGGTTAACGTCTGAACTTAACGGTTGGTCCGACGTTGGATATCAGTTATGTCGGCTATCTTCAGTCAAATCAACGGTGTTGATAGATGTTGTCCAGACATTAGAATTTTGTCATCAAAAAGGTCATTATTCAACGTCAAAGTTGAGTACAAGACGTCTGACACACGTTGGGTTTTGGTTGCCAGACACCACAACATAAAAACAACAAAATATTAACGTCATTTGACGTCAGTATTCCTGTCAAAAGATGTTGACAGTAGACGTCAATGGACGTTGGGTTTTGGTCACCTGACGTCATGACTTGAATCCAACCAAAGACCAAAGTCTATTGATGTCCGGTGCCAGCTGGGACAGGACTTAACGCTGCTCGTGTTTAACCAAAAGTTAACGGTGAGTTATTTTAACTTAGTGACGTAGTAACCGACACAAGTTCGTAATAAACTTACATACGAACAAATCAAAGCAAAGTTACATAAGTAGTGTAATTATTTGACTCAAAACACAATCTTCAACCTCATCAAGTACTTTTGTTGCCTAAACTGAACCGATTGATCCATGTTTTAGGATTATAGCCTAAATTAAATGTTGATTGCACAGAGTACTTTAGGTATTTAGGCTATTCTGTCGCCACTGGGCACTAAATCTCTGAGACAAAAAGACGACTGACTGTCGATCCGTCAGGTCGGCAGCCAGGAACCATTTTCTGTATCGACTAAACAAATGATATAAGGACGTCTATGGGTTTTAAATTCTGCTGTCTATACGCTGAAGTTGTGTTTAAGTTTAAACACATAAAAGCACTTCAGTAAGGTTCTGTATGATCGTGGTCAGAGTTAAAAACTGAACTGGTTGCAGGTGATCTCCACCATCGTTCATTGTGACAGTCCAACGTCTCGGTCAACATCTGTGACCAAGAGAGTTTAATCACAGTGACAAATTCTGGATGAGGAGGTCCGAGTGGACAGACGGGTCAAACAAACACAGGACTTAACGCTCCTCCAAAAGTTAACAGTGAGTTATTTTAACTTAGTGACGTAGTAACCGACACAAGTTCGTAATGTAATTTTTATATACGTACAAATCTAAGCAAAGTTACATAAGTAGACCCAGCTGGCACTAGATGTAAATTAGATGTCATAGAGACGTCTAATTGAGACGCCTCCGACGTTGAATAGACGTTAGTATTTAGTTGAAAATGAACATCGGGTTAACGTCTGAACTTAACGTTGGTCCAACGTTGGATATCAGTTATGTCGGCTATCTTAAGTCAAATCAATGTTGTTGATAGATGTTGTCCAGACATTAGAATTTTGTCATCAAAAAGGTCATTATTCAACGTCAAAGTTGAGTGCAAGACGTCTGACACACGTTGGGTTTTGGTTGCCAGACACCACAACATAAAAACAACAAAATATTAACGTCATTTGACGTCAATATTCCTGTCAAAAGATGTTGAAAGTAGATGTCAATGGACGTTGGGTTTTGGTCACCTGACGTCATGACTTGAATCCAACCAAAGACCAACGTCTATTGACGTCCGGTGCCAGCTGGGACAGGACTTAACGCTGCTCGTGTTTAACCAAAAGTTAACGGTGAGTTATTTTAACTTAGTGACGTAGTAACTGACACAAGTTCGTAATAAACTTACATACGTACAAATCTACACAAAGGTACATAAGTAGTGTAATTATCTGACCCAAAACACGATCTTCAACCTCATCAAGTACTTTTGTTGCCTAAACCGAACCGATTGATCCATGTTTTAGGATTAAAGCATAAATTAAATGTTGATTGCACAGAGTACTTTAGGCATTTAGGCTATTCTAAAGGCTATTCTGTCGCCACTGGGCACCAAATCTCTGAGGAAAATGAAGGCTGACTGTCGATCTGTCAGGTCGGCAGCCAGGAACCATTTCCTGTATAGAGTAAACAAATGAATAAATTCACTTTCTGTCCTGTGTTTTTGGGAGTTGAAACAGAAACGATCCAGGTGTTTTTGGGTCAGCAGCGCCAACAATAATACCGGTTGGAAACACCAGGGGAGAAAAGTCTGCCACTCTAATTAAACACAAAAGTTATTTTCCTTTTTCCACAGATAATCCTGAATCCTCTGGATGCCTAAAAATACCTACGATGCACCTTGGTACACTCGTCATGGTTAGATTTAGCTGTTGCGTTATCACATTTTGGAACACGGAGTGCAGGACAGGTTTTGTTGCTGCAAATTTAGGAAGCTATTTTCACATTTTTGTAGGGCAGAGTGACATAGACGGTACGAAGCGAGACTGAGACTGAAACGCTGTAACAGTAAGATTACTTCTACTTCTACAACTATCAGTCTGAAAAGCAACCATATGTCTGTGAAAGCACATTTTTATGACACATAATGACGTTTCTTCTCGTGGGAATAGTGATTATTACTGCAGCAAAGGAGGAAGTCAGGCAAAGTAGTGTGATAAGTCAGAAAGTCCATTCTGGGCAGTTAACAGGGACGACTGTTGGTTTGACAAGCACAGGACAGGACTTTACCAAAAGGTAAAAGGTAAGTTACTTTGATAAACTGATGCTAGGCCTGTTCGATTAATTGGTTTTAAATCGTAATTGCAATGATTTAGTTAGGACGATGTTAAAAACGTGAAAATCTAGAGTAGTTACGGTACAGCCCCCGTTCATGTATCTGGGCTGCGCTGTGTTGCCATGGTGACTCCCGCCTCCGTCCTCCCATCACGCTCCCCACACATCGTCAACAAACATGTCGGCGTTGGATTTTGTTGCCAAAAAGAAGAGCAAGTCCGTTGTGTGGAAGTGGTTCGGCTTCGACGCTTCGGATGAAGAGCAAAATACTCGGCGTTGTAAAGTCTGTCTTAAGTCTGTGGCAGTTAAAAACCACAGCACGAAATTGCAGATTTGAAATAATTTCTTTGCCTTTTGTCATTTCACAAAAAAAATCGCAATCGTAATCGGAAATCGGGTTTTGAGAGAAGACAATTGGGATTTTATTTTTGGGCAAAATCGAACAGCCCTAACTGATGCAGTAACGTTACATAAAGTACACAAGTAGCTACGTAAGTATTGTAGTTATGTTAACCCCAAACTATGTTTTCTGCAATCGTATGACAAAGATCCGATACGTCTGTATTTTCTTCTGGGGGTGACTAGCACTCGACCGATTCAGTCATTTAGGTGTGAGCATGTGTCACTATCTATACATCTGCATCTGCTGAAGCCTCACTAAGCTAACGTTAAGCTAGCAGCTCACGCAGCTTGGCCGTCAGTCAAAGGTGAACACTCGTTGAGTCTGAAGTCAGCGTCACCGTCAGTTTCAAGAGGTAAAAAAGATGCTTTGCCCCCCACAAGCTGTTATCATTATGAGAACGTGATTTCAAGGACTCGACAGTCTCAACACTTCGCTTACGGATGTGTTTGGCTCCTCAGACACCTATTAGCCCGTGTAGTGTAAATTGTTCATGTGTGATGGGGCATGTGGGACGTTCAGGCCACCCAGCAGCACCCAAACACATCATTAGTGGAGTTCACTCACAGCTTTTTGTTTTCAGGCGGAGGGAATGTGTCGGGTGTGTGTCGTGAAGCCAGGGCTCGTCTGGACTCGAGGTTATGCAAATAAACGGGTCGATCCAGTCAAAGTTCTGCTCGGCTCAGCTCGTCTTTAATCAGCAGCAGTTCACATTCCATGTTTTAGATTTTGTTTTTGGTGACAAAACCTTACAAATATCATTTTTTCTGTCTTATTTTGTGGTTTCAAAGCTCATGTGCAACTTAAAAACAAGTAATGCAGTTTAATTTAAGACTGCATACTTAAAATCTGTATAAGTTTGGAGTTTAGCTAAACATCAGGAGCATCACTTGGCTTTACTGTCGACCGTCTTTGCACGGTTCTTACTTTTGCATCATTCCAGTTTTCAGCCCAGGAACCAGCCGGCCCAAACTCTAAAATAACTACAGAATCTGTGCAGCTTATCCAGAACGCTGCGCCCCATCCGTCTTCAGCCTCCTTGAAGTCTCCGGTGTCGTTCCCCTTGAGTCCATCCTCAGGCCGCCCGTGGCTCCTCGGATCGAACTCTGCTGCTGATGTACGAGGCTGCTAATGGAACAGCACCAGGCATTAGTCCGACCCCATGCCGGGCCGTGCTCTGCATTCAAACACCGCTGGCTTTTAACCGACCCTCTCCAACAACACACAGGTTGTTGTTTAGCTGAAGCCAAATCTTACATATTATGTGTTAGTCAGTTCCTTCTGCTTTAACTGAATACAACACCGACATCCAGTTTAATAATCATTTCCAGCACAGACGGAACAGAGAAGTCTGCACATTAATTAATCTTCTGCTGTCTGTCTGCGTCTCCTGATATTAGTCTGATAACAGGACACAGCTGGCTGGTTACCCGCGGAAGAGACGGACCGAACAACAATCGACCCTCGTGGCTTCACCTCCTTATTATCCTTCATCAGTAAACACAAACACAGAGCTCAGATCAGTGTGCACTCTTTCATCAGGCCATTTCATTTGTTTTCTTGCATTATTTCCTGAGAAAACGCCCGACATGACGATGTTAAAGACAGCGTGATGAAACTCCTGGATCACCTGGATGAACACCAGCGAGTTCTGTTCTGGGCAGAGACCCGTCCTCCATCCAGGTGTGGTGGAAATCTGGACTGCAGGTTTTGTGTAAGCGGACTGACAAACCGACCAACAAATGAACGGGTGGAAACAAAACCTCCTTGGTCGAGGAATACTGGTCCGTACCAGCGTTTCTCACGGACCATCTTAACTTCTCAACATCCACAAAGACAGTCCGGCGTACAAACGTTGATAATGTTTGAATTTACATACAAGTTGATTAAATATTATAAACCCCACGTATATCCGACTCACTACGAGGCTTTGGAGTCGCACAAAGTCACAGACTTTTGAAAAACACTTCGTTAAAACAGGATATTTTACATAATACTTGTGGACCACTGACGGTCCTCCACCGACCATCAGTGGTCCCCCGACCACGCTTTGAGAAAGTAAAGTCGTGAACACACAGGTCTGTACATTTCAGGTGACCAACTTTCTTCACATCATACCTTTATTTTGAAGACAGGAACTGCTGGTCTTTCTTGCTTTCAAACAATATTTTTTATATTATTATTATTTATTTTATATTCCACCAGAAACAAATGTCCATCACAGTCCTGAAATGAAATCAAAGTCAAATCTGATTCTTCGTTCTCAGGTAATACTGTTAAAATCAACAGTCATGTCCTGGAGATCTGGATCAGCACACTGCGTCTCCGAATTAGACAGAAATACACTCAAATTAAAACTTTGATGGTCGAGACGATCGACAAGTAAGAAAGTAGGATCATTGAAAATAAATGTATTTTTCTCTGTACAGCTGAAACATGAGTATCAGAAGTTCTTTACTCAAAGATCCGGTGTTGGTCGGGCTCCAGTCCTGAGAACAGCATGAGGAGACTGAACCTCTCCACACTTCCTTCAGTTCAACAGCTCTGGTGCTGAAGCCGTCTCACACTCACTCGTGGAAACAGCTTTTAGTCGAGGCTCTGACCCAGCAGGTGAACAGGACGCCTCGATCTCCTTCTATTCACAAATCTCTCTTCTCTCGCTTTGAGCACACGAGAGAAGAACCTCGGCGTTCCCACTCTGCAGATCTAACTCCTCTTTAGCTCAGCTACCAGGCCTGTAGGAGACTTCCACATCATGCATTAGTCATGTGATGCGTGTTCTCTGATGCCGACACGGAGAGCGAGGCGGTGAGAGTCATCCAGCGTCTCATGTCGTCCACAGAGGAGCTGACCTGCATGTTTCTGTCCAAGTCTGCGGTTCACATGGAGGCTAACACGCATGAGAGCGTCTCTGTCATCTCTGTTCCGTCAGAGCTGCATGGAGAGGTCGCTGAGCTCTGAGAGAGCTTCACACATCAGCCCCAGTCTGCTGAGAAACGCTGCAGATGTGAGCGAATCAATACGCCTTTTATATTTCGTCCCGTCTCTGGAATCTCTGCTCGTGTCATTTTTTATTAAAGTGATCATGAAGAACTCTGTAATTTTACAGCAACAGGCCCGACAGCTCTGACACCACAAGTCGGATGAAACATCACGAGCATCATGAACCCGCTGTGATTTTGGGGGTGAAGCCTGGTGCAGCGAGCAGAGCTGAATGACACCAGGGACTTCCTCGCTGACATCATTTACTGCGAGTTCAAGCCGTTGGTTCAAGAATTACCAGCGCTCGCTCTCTTCCCGACGTTACTGAAACTCCTTCACAAGCAAAAGAAATTAGACCCTGATGATACAGATCCTCCATCCATCAGAGCGTCCGTGATGGGTCCACACTCACGGATCCAAACATGGTGTTTTCTGGGATTTCTGTTGCCATTATTTTCCTTCATGTGATTGATTATTACTCCACATTTAGTTCATTCAGCTTATGCAAATCCAGATCAGCCAGCGAGTCGACCAGTGCCAACTTCACATGCTGTTTCTATAAAAACGCGCCTTCGTAATCTGGTGTTTGCAGCTGCGCTCGTTTCCCAGCTGCTTCATGTGAAGAAGCACATTTCAGGGTTTCATCAGCTGTTTTATGAGCAAATGTTTCTTTGTGTTGTTTGATTTTTCTTTGTTGTTCTTTGTGCTTCTCACGGCGCCACACACTCGCTCCGCTCAGTCGATAGCTTCAGTCCGTGTTTACTGTTCACTCAGAAGAATCAACTCGCCGTCCGAGTTTCTCATCTTTCACAGTAAATCAATAATTTGCCTTGAAGCAATAGTCAACGTGGTCCCTCGTCCAGCGCTCAGGTGCTCGAGTCAGCTGACGGGTCGGGCTCGGTGTTGGTACCAGAACCAGTCCGACTCTGTAGAAACAAATGGTTCAGTTACAGCAGCAGCGACATTAAAAAGGAAGCCTCGTCAGTTTGTGGTCTTCTGTCGGTTTCTTCCGGCGTTCCTCCTCCATTTTTCCGTGAGTGTCGGCCCATTTCAGGCACCGGTACTTCCTTTTGGTTCTGTTGGGTTTTTGTTTGGTTAATCTTGTTTTCCTCACCTCTCCTCTGTTGACACACGGTGCTGATTGGTTTGTGTCATCCTGTAATAATAGTCCTATTCTAATTCTGACACTTGGCGCGGCTGATGAATGACTCATCTCTGACGCCGCCTGTGTTCCTGTAATGAGGTTAATGTACTGAATTTAGCCGGCGGCGGCGTCTCTCCGCTCCGTGTTGTGGTATTTAAACACATCCTCTCACACGTCTTCTCTCCTCTGCGTGATCCGATACGCTCTTAACGAAATCTGTTGGCTTTTATTCGTCACAGGTTTCATCTGCGCCCCGTCTGCTTCATCTCATTGTTAATATTTGCAGAGTTCTGTGACACTTGTGTTGGTTTCTAACAGCGATGTTTCAGAAACTGTGGTGTTTCAGTCAGCAGACGTCACTGCAGGTAAAAGCTGAATGTGTTAACTGAGCGAGATGTGAGCCGTGATACTGCTGGATCATCATTTCAACTTTAATCCAAGCGTGCAGCTTCTTGGCTGAAGGAAACCTTCTCAAGTAAAATCAATTCATATATTTTATATATTTTCAGCATAGTTTAGCGGCAGAGTGGATCAAGGGCGGATATTTGATTTCACCGTTTGGAGACGATGAGCGATAACATTTCCCAAGAACACTTCCTGAATATATATAGTCGATCTTGAACGGGTGAAGAACTGAGAGATTGTTTCAGGTTCACACTAGTCAATATTATAGTCGCTAGCAAACGTTAGCAGGGTTGTACCGAGGGCTAAAGGTCGGCACACACCGGCTCCGACGTCGGACGTCTGAAGCGTTAGGAGAGAGTCGGACGAGTTCGGGAGCTGCTCTGTTCGGTGTGTCGGACGGCGTCTGATCCGACTGAACATGTTCAGTCGGCCGTCTGAGGTTGGACGCCGTCGGATACTCTGATTGGTTGTTAGCTAGCTGTTCAGTGACCATTCTGATTGGCGGTGTGCCAGCGAATCAGCGCGGCGTGTGGGAGGGGCGGCGGAAGTGACGATGGTAAACAAACCACATAAACAGAGACGGCACAGAGTTACAAACAACACTTCACCGTTCGTTATTTTGGGGATAAACCAACGTATGTTTGGAAGCCATGGCTGTGTGGACCGAGGACTTTGAGGAGCAGCTGGCTGCCCTGGTGGAAGAGAGACCACCGTAATACGACATCACGCAAGTAATGCTGAGCTAACACTGTGTGTGCTTTGTTCTGATAAGCTACGGTCCGCACTCCGTTCTGTCATTTCCTGTTTTTATGTTTTGGGTGACTGGCGCGAGACTAGCGCCACCCGATGTTTAGGAGACTTATTGCAGAACGTATACGCTGCTGTGTAGCCGGGGCGGTGTGTTTCAATGTGACTTTTCTACCGAACGGATCCGACGGAGTGGTCGGAGAAGGAAGTCGGCCTGTGTGGGCCTTAATGTGCGAGGGGCAGAACAGTCGAGACCACCACTGCAAGACATGTTGGGGTAAATATCACATCAGATCAGAGAATGACGCAGGCCGACAAGAAATAAAGCATCCGTATCAATCTGATATCAAATGAGAAACATTTTGGAAACACAATGTGCCAAATACAGAGAAAGACAACGGAAGAGTTTCCAGTCACGAGTCCTGAACGTGGCTTGGACACGATCGTTGAAGCTGCAGTGACTCATTAAGTTATTCACGTCGCGTCTGTGTATCATCGTTTATGTCGTAAAGTCTAATCTGAGAATGTGTGGAGAAGTGACTGCTGAACACACTTCAATAACTGTTCACAGTCCTTCTCTGTCATGTGTTGTGTTGGTTTGTGTGTCTGCAGCGTGTTTCCTGAAGGTGTTTGCTCGTGTCGTCTTAAGTTGCACCACAGAAAAGTTGTAATTTTGAACAGCGGTCACAAACAACATAGGTTGTCATTTAATTTGGGATCTTGATGGTTTCAGACGTCCGACTGGGCAGCTCGCCGTGTCTCCATTTACCAGCAGAACCTCAGAGATGTCCAGAGAGATTCAGCTCAGAGTTTCCATTAAGCACCTGCTGACTTCACTTCGCCATCGTGTCTCCACTGCAGAGATGTCCTGTCCTATCTGTCTCCACACGGGTATACGTACAAGTTAAAGCTTCATATCGATGGAGTCCAGTCATCAAAGTCTACTTCCAACCTCAATGAATCTATAACGTACATTAAACATCCGATCAATCTCTCCTAACTTCCCTACATATCTTAAAAGTGCTGTGAGCAGGTTGTAGCACACAGTTAAATGTATACACGGATCTTTTTCTTCAGAAGGTACTTAGACACGACTCTTCTTTGAAGACAAGACGAGGATTGTCTATTGATCGCTGATGAATCATATATTGGCCTCGGGCTGCATGTTTGCCAGACCCTCCTGATATGAGGTAAAATCACGAAACAGGCAGATCACAGACGGATTCATCAACAAACCATGAGCGTGTGGGGGGAATCGATTTCAAATAAATCATACATCAAACGCCGCGAAAATGGTTTGAGAGAACAAGGATTTTCTTTTTTTTTTGGGGATGGGAGCGTCGGTACAAATGAGAAGTGAGAGACGGAAAGAGAGACGGATCGGAGAGATTTACGTTTACCTCTATGGAAAGGTGTGATCGTTACAGACGAGGGAGAAAGAGAGAAAGGGAGAGCGAGGGGAAGAGAAACGAGGAAACATCAAGTGTATCAGCTCGTCGGCTGAATGCAGATTTCAAAGCTCTCGACGCCCACAGTCAATTCCCCTCCTTGTCTCCTCGAATTGCCTTTAACAAGGCGCCGGACGGACAAATAAGACAGAACGCTGCGCCGCGGAAAATTACAGCAAACAGCAACAAATCTAATATTCATTTCACACCTCCACTGTAATTTCAGGCCCATTACAATCAATAGACAGGTACTCTGCCGGCTCCACGCCTCGGGACGTATACGCTCACACTACATGCAAACTGAACTAAAGACATAACGAGAGAGCAATTTCAAAACCCAGGTTACAGTGTCAGATAGTGAAGATAGCTCCGTCTACAGCCCGTCTCCGTCTACGTGACGTGACGTGAAGCAGGAAGTTGGGCGTGAAGAGAAGCAGGGCAGTTTCTGCTTCTCTCCCAAAATCCTCTTCCCGTTTAACATTGGGGCTTATGGGGCAGTTGCTGGAGTTTGTGTCGGTTAGACGCAGATAATTCAAAAACCGTACATCCTCCCGATAAAGTGGACACGTTGCCAGACAGAAGACAAGTGTGGCTACGTTCTTGGAAAATATCACTATTGTAGTGTGAAATCTGTGGCTAGGATCGTCATCTAAAGAAACATTTTCGGAGAGTTTTTTTCAGGCTCCCCCACTCTGCCAGTTGGTGCTGCGCGAACATTCCGCAATACACACACATTGAAAATCCTGAATTTTTCTGAATTTTTTCGAAATCACTCACGATCAATTAAGGGTCACCGTTCAAAAACTAAACATCGTAGAAAGAAAGTTCAAATACAACTCAAATAGATAAGACTTGTGCCTACATTTTAAAGTTTGAATGGTGTCTCTAGGTCAAAGTCTGCCAGAGCAGGAGATGTTTGAAAAACGTCGATGATTTTGCGACTTTTTTGACCCCGTCCCATTCATTCCTTATGGGACGATTTTTCGCAGTTTTTCTTCAAAATAAGAGCTTTACATTGCACCCCATCGGAGTTTAGAACTGGGTTCTTAGCGGGGGGCTTTTAATTTGAAAGTAGCGACCGCTATTAGCTCGCCGCTACAACAACAAGCGGACAACCAAGACAGCTACAGAGAGCGAGGAGACGCTAGCATCTCCCGGATCTCAGCGGCTTTCCAGCTGCTCATCTTCGTGGATGAAGTGACGAACTGACTGCTGTGATCAGCTGTTTCCTGGTTTTAAAACTCCCGGCTGTGGGTGCGCAGCAGTGCACGTCATCCACACCTCCACCCATCTCAGCATTTGCCACCACATTGCCGCCTCGGATTTACAGCAATGGAGGCGCAAATAAGTGTAACGTTACCCTCCGAGGGGCAAAACTGGTGGAACAAAACAGACCGCCAATTTGCCGCCTTCACCAAAAGGACGGCAAACTGGTGGCTTACTGCCCAGAATAAAAACGGCTAGTGTCTTGTTTAGTCGAGAGCTTCTGTAACAGAAGACGGGAGGAGATGAAAATGCTCGGGGAGAGGAACGAGGCGGAGATGAAGATGGGTGAGGAGAGGGAGTGGAGACAGGAGAGGGCAGGTGTACAACACTCCCATTCTTTACTCTGTGTGCGGTGGAAAGGATAGCTGAGGTGAGGAGGGCGAGACAATGTGATGGATGGACGAATTGAGGAGGGAATGGATGTGTGCAGGGAGGAGAGCGAGGAGGGAGGGAGGGAGGAGAGGTGATGTTAGGTGAGGGGAGGAGGAGAGGCAGAGGAGATGAGATATGAGACGGGGAGGTGAGGTCAGACGAGAGGACGGGGAGGAAAGACATCAGGTACAAACACAAAGTACTGCACCTGAGTACAGTTTACAGATACTTGTACTTCACTATTCATACGTTCTCACAACATCTATACACTGTTAGCACAAAGAGACCTTTCCCTCCTCACGTGGTTTTATTTCAATAACCCAAAGAGGTGAAATTACACAACGTTATATGAAAGATGAATCATCAGATAAATGGTGACCTCGTGCAGCAGCAGCAGCAGTGAAATCGATGCGTCAGTAAACTCAAAGTGATGCTTTCAATATCATCATGTTATAATTACTGACACCTTCACCTCCACTCACAACAGCAGGAGCAAGTCTGGAACACAAAATATAAATATCGTCAGCTTTAAATTATTTACTTGCGTACGTTTCTGCACAACAACAGAAATGTTTAAACTTTACATTTCTTTATGTTCCGTTTTCAATTTCATGTTTGAGACAACTCTGTGCTCGTGTTCTGGTTCTGTTAGGGTTCAGAAAAATCATCTTTTACTTAAAATACCTGGTTCTTTTGCCCCGATGTCTCGTTAAAATACCCAGTGGTTTCACAACGTGCCACCACCACCGTCCCCTCCACCTCTGGACATGAAACTTCAGCTTATATTCATGTAATTCATACATGATAATGTAGAAACACCAACATTTTATTCAAATAACTGAGCAAACAGTTGCTTATTTCCACATCCAGCAGTTACGTGTGACATGTTTGTCCAATATTCTCTCTCTTCTCTCTGGATTTGTTCTCTACTGACTCCTGAGGGAAACATCTGGCTCTTTAGCTGCTAAATGCTCCGCTATGTTCTCCAGCACGTCTCCGTGTCCGTCTGCTGTTTGCTGCTGAGCGTCTGTAAACGAGGCTGTGAAACAGGAAAGTTGTGTCTGAAACTCATTATAGATCTCAACAGAGTGGAAGGAAGAGGAGCTGCAGACATTGTCATTATAAAAGATATCACTTATAATGGCTTTAAAGGGATATTCCGGTGTAAGTTTAATCCATGGTCTAACACACCGTGACACCGAGTAAGACTCCCCCTCGAGAGGTCAAGTTAGCTGACCGCTAGCTTAGCTAGTTTTAGCAACCTCAGAAAAGACCGCACGATAACAACACACTGCAGCTTATGTCTCCAACTAGAAACCGCCATCAAAAAGCCACAATTAATGGTGAGAACCAGGCGCGTCGTTAGACCTGGGCATCCGGGGCTATAGCCCCGGATGTTTTGGGCAATAGCCCCGGATCTCGCTGCCTTAAAAAATATATATAATTGCCTAATGATGAAAATAGCCCCGAGGTTTCTATGTGGTTGCATATCGAACGGCCAGCAGCCAAAAATGCAACAGTGTCACCAGCGCAAATTGTGCAGAAGCTGACCTGTCTCCCCGTAGCACATGCCCATATATGGGCAGAGTCAGAATAATTTGTTGCAAATTCAACATCAGTGTTATTCTTTCCCCCTCTATGCGTCACTGATGTTACCAGAGCCCGTCTATCAGCCTGCTGTTTAGTAGGCCTATAGTGAGGGGAAATTAGCTTTATCTGTAATTAAAATATGACGATGAGGAGCCCAACGATTGGCCTTCATGTCCTTCTCAAACCACGTTGAAATTGCATCTTTAACAGCCCAATTTTCAAAATTTCCCGGGGGAGAAACCCCCGGACCCCCGTTAAAAAACAGACTCTATCTGCGGGCAGTGATGCCGGTAACACGTTACTTAGTAACCACTTTTGACCACTTTTTTCAGTAACGAGTAATCTAGCGCATTAATATTACGACAAAAGTAATCGGGTTAAAAGTTACTTATTCAAGTCACTGTGCGTTACTATTATTTTTTGTCATTTTCCTTAGTAAAAATATATATTTTTGCTTTATTTTTTCCATCTCGGGGAGTGATGTCACGTGCTACAAGTCACGTTTTCAGCATGAGGACAACTCACGTGTAACAGCACGCAGCGACACAAACACAAACAACATGGAGGGAGGAGAGAGATGCGCGTTTTCTAGCTCATTATTTTGAGTTCGTGTCAGCTAAAGATGAGAAAATCAGAAAGCCACGGCCTCGACTTGTGCAGGAGGTCTCTCACCGCCCAAACAACAAAAGCTGGACTTCGGTGCAAAACAAGTAAGCTGAGGAGAGTTGAAGAAGTTGGTCGGGCGGTATGTTGTAGAGGAAATGCTGCCCTTAAACACGGTTCACTCGCCCTCGTTTCGTGCCATAATTGCTACTAGTATCACTGCGTGCTGCGTTACTGTTAAAAATGCACTTCCAATAAAGTGAGTATTGGCAAAACCCGTGGTCATTTGTATGTTGAGTTGACGGGGGTGTTGTCGGCAGCTGCTGAGTGTAACCAATACAGTAACGTGTAATCTAACTAAGTTACTTTCAAAAACAAGTAAACAGTAATCAGATTACTTTGCCGGGCTAAAGCCCCGGATGTTTTGCTCTCCTAGCGACGCCCCTGGTGAGAACAGCAGCAAACTTCAGCAACAGTACATGTACAGTCCCAGCACACAGTACGAAGCATCAAACATCTGCTAGCTTTGCTGGATTTGTATTAAAAACACAGCACAACTCACCCTCTCCTCCAGCAGCCTGCCTGTGTGGGGAAGCCCTGACGAGTCGATTACCGAGTGCAGTAGATTTCTGCAGCTCAAGGATGAAAATGTCTGATTATTACTCCATTACTTCCGTTCTTTTCCCTGTCAGCTCTCGATAATAAGAACTGAGCGTTCCATGGAGTAATAATCAGACATTTTCATCCTTGAGCTGCAGAAATCTACTGCACTCGGTAATCGACTCGTCAGGGCTTCCCCCAGTGTATTGTTATCGTGTGGTCTTTTCTGAGGTTGCTAAAACTAGCTAAGCTAGCGGTCAGCTAACTTGACCTCTCGAGGGGGAGTCTTACTCGGTGTCAAGGTGTGTTAGACCATGGATTAAACTTACACCGGAATATCCCTTTAAGTAAAAGATCTGAGCCCTTTTTACACCGCTGGTTACAGTAACGCAGACCGAGAGAAGAGACAGTGATCAGTGGAAGAGATGAGGAGAACAACATGATGTTAGAACTTCACACTCAGATGCAAATGATGTGAGCTGGAGACGAGCTGATGACGGATGGATTGAGAAACGAGTGAACGCAGGGAGGACAGACGGACGCGACGACGACAAAAAGATGAATGGCCGTCGTCACATGACCTGATGGATTAATGGATACAGGGAGGCAAAGAGGGAAGAGAGGGAGGACAGGTACACAAGGACGAGATGGAGGAGATGAGATGGAGAAAAGTCCTGTAGGCCTGTAGACTCTGGCTTCTCTCACAGCTGCACACACACACACACACACACACACATTCAAACCCACCCACTCACACTTACAAAACAAAAGGCGGCCGTAGAATTGTTGACCTTTTAACTTGATTTCCACAGTAATACGAATGCTTGGCGAGCCATTGAAAGAAAGAGCGCCTTCTGAAAGGAGCAGCTTGAGACATCGGTGGGATGTCTGTGTTCGATATGTGCCTGCATGGGCTGACCTTTCCCTAATGGGCCGGGCTGCTAATGCAGCGACAGCACGCACTCGAACACCGCGGTGCTGCTCGAAGTTCAGCATCGCTAAAAGGGAAGGCCGAGAGAAAAGAACGCAGAATATCTGCTTTCTTTTATTTCATTTTGGGAGGTTTACGGTTCTTTTTCTGTTTGTCCTTCGCTGTTCTGTTGTGTGACGGTGTCATTAAATGTTTCTTTCTGTCTCGGTGTTAACATTTTAGACTCTGGAAGATGAAAAGCGCTGCCTGCAGACACAATCAGCCCGTCTGACACCAGAACATTTCAAACTCCACCTACAGACTCGTCACCTTCGTTCGATTGTCGACCCGAGCAGCCGTGACCTTCCTCTAACTTCAATCGTAACCTCGAACCTGAATCTGCTTTTTAAAGTTAGATGTGCAGGATTTTCCTCGTCTGTCCGTCATCTGACATTTGTAATCTTCCGTCTATAAGGACACACACAGACTTTATGTCCATATTATGATATTCCACTGCCGAGAAACACTCCCCAGAATAAATGTCAGCGACGTCTGCAAACTTTACATTTGATATGTTACAAGTTGCAGGTTAAGATTTGATTTCATGCCGTGACCGCGCTGTGCTTCTGGACTGATTAAAGTGCAGGTCAGAGTGAGGAAAAGATCGTGTCTTTGCTTAAAAATACCAGGATCTGTCGCCACAAACTGCTGGATTACTTGTTTTGTGTTTATGTGCTGCTTCTCCAGTCTGCTGAGCACTCGGAGCTGTTTCTCTGACGGACGACCTCTCACTGATTGAGGAGAAAATTGATTGGCTCTCTGGACGCTCGCGTGTTTGATCACAAGACCTTCGCTGACGTCCTCAACTCGCTCATCAGGAGCAATTTCTCGTCGAGTATCTGGTACGATGATGCTTCAGCATGCAGCCGAGGGATCCAGGGATCGAATCGCTGATTCCGATTAGCGGACGAAGCGCTCTGCCTCCTGAGCCACGGCTGCTCCTGTGTCATCAATACCGACCGAACACTTCCAGTCCACTGACAACTGGATGTGATGCTTCGTCTTATTTGTCTTTCTACTCGTTTGCTCCTGTAATCGCCCAAATTATTCGGCTCGTATCATTTCTGCCAGCAGATTGGCAGTGTTGACAGCTGCACATAAAGCAGCATGTTATAAATTCAAAAGTAGATGTTGCTCGTATTGATTTTAGGATTAGAACCGAACTAACCCTTGAACCATTTGTTTTACTTTAAGCTCAGTCAGCTGGATTTTCGCCCTTTGTTTCTTCCCTCCCACAGTTTTTGGACGTCGGTGGGAAAAGGCCGCGGATCAGAGGAGGATGGTTGCCATGTGTGAGCTGTTCAGTGGCTGATCCAGAGCTCGCTGATGCCGATGGACGTCCAACAGACTGAACATCCGCCAGGTCGTGGAGCCATGAACGAGGTACATCCTCTCCTCGCTCTGCTGTCATCAGCAGCCGCTGTCTGAACTCGTCTTCTTACGCCTGTGTTTGTTCAGACGAGGGAACAACAGTCTAGTTTCCATCAGAACACAATGACACACACACAGAGCTTTCAGTGTTTGTAACCTTGTCGTCGCTGCTGAACCAACAATACGAGCAGATGGTTAAACGTTTTGAATGGATAGAATAATCCTCGCTGCCGTCACATCCTCTCAATCGTTTTCTTTTCTTGCTTTTTCGCTGCAGATCTGCACACAAACAGCTCGGACCGCATCGTCACCGTGTCGCATCTCGCATGTTTGATTTTGTAACGTGTGGCATGAAGCTGTGTAGCGTGACCGAGGCGATAGCATGAAGCTAATACGTCTACGAGACCCACATGTCTGTGTTAGAAGACGACTCCTCGCCCATTCTCCAAAAAGACAACACCTCTCTCTCACATTCCGGCGGGACAAAGGACGGAGTGATGGATCTATATGAATGTGACACATTTAATCTGCCGCCGTCTGACCTCCCCTTAACTCAAGCAGACAGCCGGAGCTGTGAGACGGAGAGTGTGAGGACACACAGAGTCCCGCCGCTGCTGCAGGTCGCTCCGGTCGATCGGGGACATGGATTACCTAACGCTTCTTTAGCTGCTCTTTTCAAGGCGAATCATTTATGCAGGATTGTTCCGAGGAAGCTGCCGTCACACCGGTCCCATCAGGGCCGGGGTAAAGATAGAAAGTCTGGTCCAAGTCCAGCTGTGAAGTGAATACCTGTTCATACTTTTAAAGGAATAGTTACACATTTTAAAGCTTATTGTTGACAGAAACATAGAATACAGATATGTGATTTAATGGTTGTTAGGTGCTGGACTGTTTATTGGCTCTGAGTCGTTACCAGACTCCAGAACTGATCTCAGATCCGTCTTTGTGCTAACACGATGTCCTGAGTGTACGAGAGCGTCTGATGGGATGTTGTATCACACTAAATCTGCTGAATATGCCGTCTGTTATGTCCTGTAATCAAACCGAGTACCGACCTCCCTCCAGCCAGACGGTGTCGTATCGATAACTGCTCGTTTCAACTTCAGGTATCGACGGCTCCTCGTCCATGTCGCCTTTCACCGTGTCGTGCTGCGCCTCGCTCACAGCCAGTCAGGACACTCCAACGAAACAATGATCATGCAATCCCTCCAGAAAAACACATAATTCAACGCATAATCAGCCAAAGTCCGCACATTTATGCGGGGGATGCATTTCTTCAAAGACGCCGCACTTTCGCCAATTTCCCGCGAGTTGTTGTCGTCAGTGTTGAACAACCACCATGAAAAACAGAAAACCTGTGCAAACATTTATTTTAAGTACACAACTCAACAACATATTCAGGAAAACTTATTATTGTCTTATTGCAGAAACGTTACATGTTTTAACTTGAAGCAGAAAGGATCCATCGAACCGACAACAGGAGGAATATATTTCCTACTAAAGAGCCTTTTCTCTCTGATACAGATGAATTGTTTTCTAACGTCTATAAACGGCCTCCGTCGGGTGGCGATCACCAAAGTGGACCTCTGAGCGAGCTGGAAATGTTCCGACGAGAAGAACGAGCTGCTTTAAAAGGTGATTTCAGAGACGAGGCGGATGTGAGCACACAGTGGACCTCCCAGGGCTTCGTTTAAAGGAAGCATCTCTGCAGCGTGTTGTGACGGAGACATGAGGCCTTTTCAAATGAATCAGAGTTAAGTAGCCCGGCGCTCAGGGACCGGTCGGCCCAAGGGTAATCTGGCATTTCGCTCAGGGGTCAGAACCGGTGCGCTGTGGAAAGTCCTCATTAGAGAAACATAAAAGCAGCGCTGGGATTCATATTTTGGCCGGACGGCGACGACGCTCTCTGCAGTATAGATGATACGGGAGACTGAACACGTTAACGTCGGGGAGGGAAAACTGAGCAACAGGAAAAGGTCAACAGGATGAGAAAAGATTATTCTGGACATCCTAACGAGGCCGCGTGAAGCTGATTATTCACATCTCGACGGTGAGGCTGAAACATGTCGACGTTTTTGTGAAGATAAAACTAATGTGATGCACCAGAAGGAGAGAATTAACACAAATATATAAGAAAAGAAGAAACTTCGTCAGGAATATTACCAGAAACTGAAACAAGAACTTGACCTATAAGAATCATTTCCTCTGAGGGTGAAAGCAAAGTTCATGAAAAACAGAATTTTAAGATAAGAATTGCTAATTAAATTTAAACACTCAGTATGTAAATTCTGACTTTAGGAGTCTCTAAATCATAGAAATAAAAAGAAAGAACAGATTTTGCTGAGTGTTGTGTTGGGCCGAGCTCTGGAGGAGAGTCGGTTCAGATCCAGAACCTTCTGGAGGAATAAACACCTGGAGTCTCATCAGGTTCTGTTCTGATCCGACGGGAGCAGAGCTCAGAGACGACTTTGTGACTTGTGGGATTAAAACCGTACCTCCAGACGACACAGCAGCTTCACTCCTCCGGTTGTAAGTATCTGCTGCTGCACCTCCAGACTACACAGCAGCTTCACTCCTCCGGTTGTAAGTATCTGCTGCTGCACCTCCAGACTACACAGCAGCTTCACTCTTCCGGTTGTAAGTATCTGCTGCTGCACCTCCAGACTACACAGCAGCTTCACTCCTCCGGTTGTAAGTATCTGCTGCTGCACCTCCAGACTACACAGCAGCTTCACTCCTCCGGTTGTAAGTATCTGCTGCTGCACCTCCAGACTACACAGCAGCTTCACTCCTCCGGTTGTAAGTATCTGCTGCTGCTGCACCTCCAGACTACACAGCAGCTTCACTCCTCCCGTTGTAAGTATCTGCTGCTGCTGCACCTCCAGACTACACAGCAGCTTCACTCCTCCCGTTGTAAGTATATGCTGCTGTACCTCCAGACTACACAGCAGCTTCACTCCTCCGGTTGTAAGTATCTGCTGCTGCTGCACCTCCAGACTACACAGCAGCTTCACTCCTCGGTTGTAAGTATCTGCTGCTGCTGCACCTCCAGACTACACAGCAGCTTCACTCCTCCGGTTGTAAGTATCTGCTGCTGTACCTCCAGACTACACAGCAGCTTCACTCCTCCGGTTGTAAGTATCTGCTGCTGCACCTCCAGACTACACAGCAGCTTCACTCCTCAGCTGTGAGACTCATCCTCAACACTCCACCATTAGAAACTGGTTTTCTTGCGTAAAAACAGACAACAGTGTTGGATAATGACAATTAAATGAACCCTTTCTCTTCACTCCTGTTGATCAGCCTGACTGCAGCAGTGATCCGGAGCTGACCTCCACTGTCGGCTGGTTCTGTTCTGTACTGCTGACTGCTGACTGGAGCCGGAGGGGAAATGGACTTTACTTCATGAACGTAACGTTACAGAGAGGAGACAGAGAACCAGAACCAGAACCAGAGTCTCTGCTGAGTGCTGACTTCACTCAGAGGTTGACCTGCTAAAGTACAGAACAGTAATGTGGCGGTTTGGGTCGAATAAACACTGACGGGATTAACACGAGTAAGTCCAATGATCCTCCAGTCGAACTCGGTTCACTTCACACCGTTAGATAACAACCATTGATTATGATAATGTGACTGTCACTCAGGCACAAATGCTCATCGACGACATCATGTTTCAAATTTACTTTGCATTTTGTCTCATTCACCAATTTCCTTCCTCACTCTCTGACTTTTTCCTGGAAGTCATAGCGACAGCTGACCAAATGAAAAGCTGGTTCAGAGTTACTCTGAGGAAACTTGTGGATTGATCTGGTTTGAACATTGTTGGAAAATGTGGAGTTAATGTAAGAAAACAACTCATCATGTCTTTAAATTCTTTGACTGGAGCCAATTTTAAATTAAATCCTGAATTTATTTTATGTTAAAAGCACAAAGTTAATGAGAACTGTTAAATAAATGGTTATTAACGTTATTTTTCCCCATACGGTTTGTTTTAACATTTAAGAAAGATAAAAAATAGTTTACCCAGATTGACTCGATGTGATATTTTATAGCAGCAGTAGCAGCTGGTTGAGCTGACGGCGTTACTAACCTGTTTTTCTAGTCATGTTTCTTTTTCCATCACTTCTCGTGTCACAAAATGTCATTCAAGACTTTTCCTTCACCAGAAGACGACAGATTCATAATCAACATCAGTCCTTTCAGTCTAAATCCTGTTTGTCTGAAAATATAGATGTAATCCAGACGTATAAAGGCCGACGGACACCTTGGATCCACATTCCTGAGGTGGTGCCAGGATCCTCGACAGGTGTGCGATTGTGATGTTTTTCACACTTAACGTGAATCTTGTTACTCGCCAGCTTCAGCGGCCGTTTCAATTACCACACCTGCTCGTCTGCTCGGGTTCGAGTGAATGTAGACGTCAGCGTGCTAACGTGTTTGTGACAGACTGTAGACATGTGTGTCCTGACATGCAGGTGTGTGTTAAAGTAGTGTTAATCTTTTCTCTCACAGTCATGGTGCGATTTTAAGGATTTAAAGGGTGAAGTTTTATCAGAGATGCATCAGATGCAGTATTTTACCAGAGAAAAGGTTGGTGTTTCCTTTAAAGGTCCACTGTGACATGTTGCTGTCACAGCTTCTTGAATCTTGACACATCCCGCCTGCCGTAGTTCCAACAGGCTGCAACGCACGTTTGAAAACGCGAGGCGCTAGAGAGCAGTATTCGTTTGGATGCAGAATAACATTTAACCACTAGATGGGAGAAATAATTCCACAGTGTGTCTTTAATGTGGTGCATCTAAATAATAAACTAAAGAGAGACGGCGTCAGACGGAACTGGTGTCCAAGCTGCCAGCCGTCAGTCAAAAGATTTGATATCGTATTTCACGAGACTTCGTTTAGATCTTGTGTGTCATATAAAGACGTCTCCCGACTGATGAACTGGGAAATTATCGCATCACAAACTGACGAGGAACACCTGAACACAACAAGTGGCTCCATAAACATGCATGAAATGTACGTCGTGTTAAGCCTAATTTTTGCTACTGCGTAAAGTGCTGTACGTAGGTCGCGGAGAGCCCTCTACGTAGTCGGAGAGCTCTCCGTCGTCTCGGTGGCACGAAATATTTTTAAGTGTCCATCACTCCGTCAAGCGACAACGGAGACGGCAAGGGCTACGATTGGTCAGCAGTCCTGCAGCTCGTAGCGTTTCGGCGATGACGGCAAGGGCTACCCGATTGGAAATTGCATTGCAGTATCCGGCACCACGACGGAGAACTATGAGGGCTCGAGGGGTCTCCGTGGTTACGCAGTTGGATAGCGCATTACGCAGTTGCAGGAGTGTAACGTTGCCTTTATCTTAAATAAATGCAGGTGTAGATTGTGTAAGACAGCAGACAGGCATCAAACAGTATCACATGTACACACAGACAGAGTGACGGACAGCCAATCAGAGAGCCCCGAGCAGACACACTGCTGCAGACACACAAACACACAAACACACAGCGGCAGAAACCCAATCACACAGAGGAGAAGCCTCCAAATCAGACATCCAACCACTGCAGCCACTCTGACCACACACACACACACACACACACACACACACACACACACACTCTGTCTCATCTCGTTCGGCTCAGAGGGATCTCCCACTTTAGATAGTCGGGGGAAGAGAGAATTGAGAGTCTGTATTGGATGAAATCCAGCGCTGCCATCACGTCCTTACCTACCAGTGGCCGGCGCCGTCTAAATGAACAGCTGACAGGCGGTCCGACGGCGGCCAATACAGCAAACAGACAGCTGGGAAATTGTCTCCGTAATATAACGGCCTCGTGCCTCTTATAGTTTAGAGCCTGCCACGTCAAACCGACTCTGGATGTTGTTCCTCGTGCAGCAGAGGAAAGACGGTGAGAAACTCAGAACTCTGCTTTAAGATCATTTTATTTCACCTTTTCACTCGTCCGGCGATAATTCAACAGCTGGGTCATTCCATGAAATCGGTGCCTTTTGTGTCCCCAAGAAATTATCAGTCATAAAATTACAGTAACAACAAACAAAGATGTAATTTGAAAATATAACATTACCATGTCTTCTCTCCTCAATAAAACATCAAATTAAAATCAATTAAATATTATTTTAAATAATAAAAATGATTTTTAAGCTGATGAGGGTGAGGTTTTTGGCCTGTCCCTCACTGTTGTTGTTGTACGTCAGCAGGACTTTTAATTTGTAAAATGTTGGCAAAATGTTAAAATGTTCACGTTTACATATTGTTTTAAGTATGATCTTATTGTGAAACAGTGTTTTTGGTAAAAATATATATTAATTGTAATAAATATTTACCAATTTATCGGTGTCCCCTAATTTTATGTCAACCCTGTTACCCTAACCAAAAAACCCTATCAAAATAATGGTACATTCTAGATTTGACATGATTTACAGGAGGTTGCATCATCTCTGAACCAGGATGCTAACAGCTCAGTGACAAGTAAGTTTTGCTCATCTCTGATGTGCTATTTTTGATGTTTTTTCAAGGTTGAACCAGGGGGACAAGCATACAACGTCAACCCTGTTGCCATTTTTTAACATATAAATCCAAACAATTATTTATTTCTCATAATATAATCAATATTTACATGTAATTTCCTTTCAAAGTACATAGCATGTGCTTTAGCTAACATTTGTTTTAGCTAGCAATGGGCAAATTAGCTTGAAATGGTGTCAACCCTGTTACTGTCAACCCTGTTACCTTTCCAGTAACAGGACTTGACTAAAACAGTTATAAAATATGAAATTCCATAGCTGAGATGGCACAATATAATTTCTTGTCATTTTAAACTGTCTTTAATTCCTGGCTACTGAAAAAATAGCAATTAAATATAATTTAAATTTTAACTTTTCAAAGTTGAAAAGGCACCGATTTCATGGAATGACCCAGCTGCTTCTTCCCCACATTTACATTTCTGATTCAACATTTATATTTAAGACAGAAAAGCGCTGCACTGAAATGTGTTTTCACAGCATAAAAAAACAGCTTACACCATCTTTTGTGGCAGGATGCAAAGGAGCGTCATGTGCAGATTGTCGGATACCAACAGGGAGAATGACGCAGAGTCTATTTCGGGAGGCTGACAGACATGCCAAGTGGCTGAGGGATCAAGTATGTGACATGATCGAAGCGGCAATCAGGCTGCGAGTGACAAGCGTTCGACGAAGCCACAGAGCTGGAAATGTGCAGAAGAAATAGACACACAGAGATAAAGAAGCTCGGTTTGTTCTCAGATTGCCTTTTTTTTTTTATCTCCAGCTCACGTGGACGAACATATTAAACATGTGAAACATACTGTAGATATTGATCTGGCTGTGTGACACTTTGCTTTTCAGCAAAATCTATGAAAACAGATCAGCAGAGGTTGTTATCAACACATTCAGAGCGTCACCACGAATGTGTTTGTTGTAATACTCGAGAGTCAGAGAGAGACATCGGACAAAAGAATTACAGAAGATTGAGCGACGTTGAGAGGAGGAGAGGAAAGACTCCAGAGGCAGACGGAGAGATGTGAGGTTTGTTGCCAGACCGTCACAACAGC
>CM077785.1:36072004-36267004 GCA_039737535.1 Lagodon rhomboides
CCTGTTGGAAGGAACAGCGTCTTTATTAAATGTTTCCAAGACAAGACGAAGGGCCCTACGACAACAACATGACACTCTGATCCTCTGAGGTTTACTATCTGTTTGTAGACTTGTAGACCACTTTTCCGTGGTCTTGGTCTTGTCTCAGTCTCGACAGTCTTTGGTCTCGGTCTTGTCTCGGTCTCGACAGTCTTTGGTCTCGGCCTCGACAGTCTTTGGTCTCGGCCTCGACAGTCTTTGGTCTCGGCTCTCGACAGTCTTTGGTCTCGGTCTTGTCTCGGTCTCGACAGTCTTTGGTCTCGGTCTTGTCTTTGGTCTCGGTCTTGTCTCGGCCTCAACAGTCTTTGGTCTCGGTCTTGTCTCGGTCTTGACAGTCTTTGGTCTCAGTCTCGACAGTCTTTGGTCTCGGTCTTGTCTCGGCCTCGACAGTCTTTGGTCTCGGTCTTGTCTCGGCCTCGACAGTCTTTGGTCTCGGTCTTGTCACGGCCTCGACAGTCTTTGGTCTCGGTCTTGTCTCGGTCTCGACAGTCTTGTCTCGGTCTCGGGCCTCTCGGTCTCACAATGTCTCGGACTGGCCGAGTGGTCTCGAAGGGATTTGTAACCTATAATATCCAGGCAGGCACAGTTTGTTTTTGTTTTTTTCATATACCTATGCCATTTCAGTGATGCTGATATTGTGTAATGTAACAATGTAATGACAATGTAATTTGGCTACTATAATAGGAAATAATGCAATTTCAAGTTGATAATTGTGTGTCTTTAATATTCAGAATTAACGTTTCATCTACAAATTAAGTACAATTTAAATCAGTAACATATCTCCAATTCATTTGACTTGTTCTGAGGTGCAGGGTGTTGGAGGCTTGTTATTTTGTTAGATTCACGACTATAGTCATGTCAGTCCTTAACAGCACTCAAGAGTCAATCTCATATTTATACTAAGCAGCTGAACCCAGTATGGTGCTCAGGTTCTACAACTCATGCAAAATGGCAAAAAACTAGTCTTTATTGGTCTCGGTCTCGAGCTGAACTAGTCTTGGTCTTGGTCTTGATACTCTCTGGTCTTGGTAGTGTCTTGGTCTCGGTTTAGGCGGTCTTGACTACAAGTCTATCTGTTTGTTTGTTATCTGACATCGGGACATCAGAGCGAGGAGCAGCTTTATCAGTGGCCTCACGCTTCAAACCGTAACGATGCACCAGCAACACCACGTAATGCAACGTCCAAGCAGACTTTCAAAATAAAGTGTGACATATTCTGACTTCTGGACTCTTATTAATGTCGTCAGATGGTCACAGTTTGGTTCGGTTCAGGAAAAGATCTTTGCGTTTGAGTAACTACATTAAGGTTCGTCCCGTGTAAAGAGGCTGTGTCACGGGTTCAAATCCAACCTGTCATCCTGTTTCCTGTCTACTTCGGATGTACTATCAAAATAAAACCAAGAAAAGCCCCAAAAGTTGTTAACAAACAAGTACAAGAACAAGACTCTCTCTTTAAATTACTGCACCAGAGGGAAGAGAGGAAACCACAGGGTCAAACCAGGCGGCTGTGTTCGACTGAGAACAGGCTGCTAACGTAAATGAAATAGAAGTGCTGTTGTTATTTTACCAATAAAGGGGATCCTTCAGCTGATAGATTTTACCGGTTGGACGTCAAAGATGAAAAAATAAAAGGTGCAACCGCCTGCAAAGACTTTCAAACAGGAGGAAGTATGAACATGAACTGCAGCTCCGGCCTTCAGAAAGGACCTTTTGTAGATAATACAGCCGCTGAATGAAAGAGCACAGCAGATCCAGAGAAGACGCAAATAAATCTGTGAGCAAAAAGGTTTCGCACAAAGAAAGCAACGATCTCAAAGCATCAGCGACACTCGAAAACCTCCCGGAGATAAAAAGACACGGCGATGTGTGATGCTGGAGAGGCTCTTATTTAGTTTGGATGGTTTGCTTTTGGTTATTAGTCGCAGAACACTGTTTAATGTGATGTTGGTCCAGCAGACAAACCACGAGGAGACGGAGGACTGAAGGACAAAATCAACTGAACCATCAGAAACCCCTTTTAGATACAATCTGCAGCAAGGTAAAGGCTGCAATGTGCCTCCTTGTCTGTCTAAAAGGGAGGTGTAATATTCCTCCTTTTCCAAACAGCCTCCACTTTTCCTCCTCTGGTAGGCGTCAACATGTGACGTGACGTGAAGCAGGAAGTTGGGCGTGAAGAGAAGCAGGGCAGTTTCTGCTTTTCTCCCAAAATCCTCTTCCCGTTTAACATTGGGGCTTATGGGGCAGTTGCTGGAGTTTGTGTCGGTTAGACGCAGATAATTCAAAAACCGTACATCCTCCCGATAAAGTGGACACGTTGCCAGACAGAAGACAAGTGTGGCTACGTTCTTGGAAAATATCACTATTGTAGTGTGAAATCTGTGGCTAGGATCGTCATCTAAAGAAACATTTTCGGAGAGTTTTTTCAGGCTCCCCCACTCTGCCAGTTGGTGCTGCGCGAACATTCCGCAATACACACTCATTGAAAATCCTGAATTTTTTCGAAATCACTCACGATCAATTAAGGGTCACCGTTCAAAAACTAAACATCGTAGAAAGAAAGTTCAAATACAACTCAAATAGATAAGACTTGTGCCTACATTTTAAAGTTTGAATGGTGTCTCTAGGTCAAAGTCTGCCAGAGCAGGAGATGTTTGAAAAACGCTGATGATTTTGCGACTTTTTTGACCCCGTCCCATTCATTCCTTATGGGACATTTGTCGCAGTTTTTCTTCAAAATAAGAGCTTTACATTGCACCCCATCAGAGTTTAGAACTGGGTTCTTAGCGGGGGGCTTTTAATTTGAAAGTAGCGACCGCTATTAGCTCGCCGCTACAACAACAAGCGGACGACCAAGACAGCTACAGAGAGCGAGGAGACGCTAGCATCTCCCGGATCTCAGCGGCTTTCCAGCTGCTCATCTTGGTGGATGAAGTGACGAACTGACTGCTGTGATCAGCTGTTTCCTGGTTTTAAAACTCCCGGCTGTGGGTGCGCAGCAGTGCACGTCATCCACACCTCCGCCCATCTCAGCATTTGCCACCACATTGCCGCCTCGGATTTACAGCAATGGAGGCGCAAATAAGTGTAACGTTACCCTCCGAGGGGCAAAACTGGTGGAACAAAACAGACCACCAATTTACCGTCTTCTGTCTAAATCCGCAGAGCTAGCTAGTGTTACAGAATCTCATTGAATCTGAATGAATTCACATCATTCACCGTCAGAGTGACGACGCCCCAAAACCAGTTAATTTAAATGTCAATTAGAGTAATTTGTTGGTTTTAAGACATGAAGTTAGGATCCCCTGGGTTCTGTTCAGGATGAAAACACAACACGACTGTGAGAATCACTCGGTCAACGATCACGTTTAGATTGAAGATATTTCTGTTTGTTCATCAGCCTAAAAAAAAAAACGAGCAGATTTTCAATCATTTTAAAACTCCTGTTTCTAAGATAATTGATTTTTGAGTTTCATTCCCTGCTCATCAACCCGATCTGCAATCCCATCCCGCCTCACTTATTTGGATGTTGTTGGTGTATTTTCACTTCGCCGGCAATAATCGTCTGTAAAGATGCTCGAGGAGAATCAAGTGTGTGTGTGTGTGTTCGTGCATGTAAGCCACTTAACACAAGAGCAGCGTACACTGAATGAATTCACAACCGGCTAATTACAAGCCCAGCACAGATGTTTAGCATTGTCCGTCAGCTGTCAGGCGTGAGACGCCATTATGAGGCCGCCGCAGCTGCCACGGCAACGGAAAAGCCTCTTCACTGATAATCCAGCGGCTCTGAAGCCTGGATCCTCCGTCCTTTACACCGAGAGAGAGAGAGAGAGAGAGGGAGAAATAATGAAAGAAGAGAATCGTGACACTTCAAACAGCATATGTTGGGATAATTAGCAAACCCAAACAATTTGCATTTTAGACACCTCGCCAATTATTTTCATTTCAGCGTTCCAGAGTGGTGGAGACAGGAGGAGGAGAGGGAGGGGAGGACGAGCGAAACGAGGGGAGAGAGAGAGAAAAATACATGAATGACGAAGGAAGACGCTGGAAGAGACGGACAGACGAGATGATGGAGAGGAAGAAGTGATAGAAAGGTGCAGAGAGGGAAACGTTTCTTCCCTTTAATGCAAAGATCCATTCGGTTGCAGCAGCAAGGTGTAAATAAAGCAGACGATTAATTGGAGATGGATGCAAGTGGGTGGAAAACCTGCTCAAGGGCAATAAACACTTTCTGCCAGAGTTGTTTTCACTCGGTGGAACGCAACACCGGCGCTGATTGGACTGCCCACGGTGGCCGGCGCCAGAGTCTCATTTATCACGGCCCTCCAGAACAATCCGATGCACCGTCTCCGAAAGTCTGTCCGAGTTCACACAACTACAGGAAAGATTCTGCTGAAGGAAGATTTTAGAAGATGTGCTGTGTGGTAAGAGTTAGCAAACGAGCACAGAGCAGCAATATCTACATAATCTTGCTTTAAAGAGCAACAAAGTCCACATATTGCCGTTTTCCACCGACAGTACCAGCTCGCCTCGCCTCGACTCAGCTCGCCTTTTTTGCGTTCCCATTACTGAAATCTGGTACCTGGTACCTGCTAAAGTGGAGCTTTTTTAGTATCACCTCCGTATAAGTTCCAACCGAGCTGAGCTGATACTTCTGTGTGACGTAAGCTGGCAGCCGGCCACTGATTGGACAGAGAGCGACGCCACTTGACGACTCGTGACGAGCGCGACGTCCGAGCCTGACACCCGCTACCTTTAAAAACTAGCATCTGCGTTCAGTCAACATAGCGATTACATGGAAGGAACAACGCGCAGGAACACGGCGTGGACCGTGGCAGAGGTGGAGACGCTCCTGAGTGTTGTCGCTGAAGACGCATCCAGAACGAGCTCGATGGTGCGACAGGAAATGAAAAGGTGGACGTGTTTTGCGTCGACCACAGCTAGCCCTGTTTATGTGTCGCGTGGATAAGTACGTCACTGATGACGACCCGTCCACGTTGATGACGACCCGCCCACGTTGATGACGACCCGTCCACGTCGATGACGACCCGCCCACGTCGATGACGACCCGCCCACGTTGATGACGACCCGCCCACGTCGATGACGACCCGCCGCCGTCGAGACGACACGCTCACGTCTGATGACGACTCGCCCACGTCGACAGCGACCCGCCCACCGTCCATGACGACCAGCCCGCGTTGAGACGACCCGCTCGCGTTGAAGACGACCCGCTCGCGTTGATGACGACCCCGCTCAGCGTTGAAGGCGACCAGCCCGCCGTTCAGTGACGACCCGCTCGCGCTCAAGACGACCCGCCCACGTTGAGGCGACCCGCTCAGCGTTGAGAGCGACCCGCTCGCGTCCATGGCGACCCGCTCGCGTCGAGACGACCAGCCCGCGTCATGACGACCCGCTCACGTTCATGACGAGCCCAGCCCACGCGTTGAAGGCGACCCGCCCGCGTTGAGGCGCGACCCGCCCACGTCGATGACGACCCGGCCCACGATCCACAGCCCCGCCCACTGATGGCGACCCGCCCGCGTCGAGACGACCCAGCCCACCGTTCGATGAGCGAGCCCCGCCAGCATCGATGGCGACCCAGCCCACGTTGATGACGACCCGCCCACGTCGATGACGACCCGCAGACGTTCGAGGCGACCCGCCCACGTCGATGACGACCCGCCCGCGTTGATGACGACCCGCCCACGTTGATGACGACCCGCCCACGTTGAGAGACGACCCGCCCACGTCATGACGACCCGCCCACGTTGAAGACGACCCGCCCGCGTTGAGACGACCCGCCCAGCGTTCATGACGACCCGCCCACGTTGAAGACGACCCGCTCACGTTGATGACGACCCGCCCACGTTGATGACGACCCGCCCACGTTGATGACGACCCGCCCACGTCGATGACGACCCGCCCGCGTTGATGACGACCCGCCCACGTTGAAGACGACCCGCCCACGTTAAAGAGATACTAATTCTAGATGGAAACGCGTCTGAAACCAAACCAAGTAGAGCCACGCTGAGCCGAGGTGAGCTGGTAGAGAGGAGGTCGGGGATGGTTGGTAGGACTTCCACCAAGAGACTGCTGTTCATGTCCTGTGTGAGACCAGACATCACTGGTGAGATGTTTTAACTTATTACAACACGAGTATAATGGAGCTGCAGTAACGTGAGGATGAAAGTACATTTGTAACAGAAAATAGTGACATATTTTATCAAAACCAGGTTGTTTTAATTAACCTAATAAAACAGAAAATGAACGATGGAAGTCTGGTTCATCACAGCGACAGTCAGCTTAATGTCAGACACTTTAAGAGCTTTACTCCAGCCCAAAACAATATCTTAACATTATATCTTCATCTTTACATAAGTATGACTGTTGGGTACTTTTTATTATATAGAACAGTCGAGTCAGAGAGCAAACCGTCTGTTTCTCTAAAAGATAAATGCTCAGAGATGTTTGAACGACCCAAATGATTCACAGCTGTTCTGAACATTTGTCTAGAATCTGAAAATCTTCTGTGAAAGCAAAAGAAATCCGTCTGCAGCACACGAAAGGATTCTTTTAATCTGTTTACTGTTTAATCCAAATATAGCCACGAGTATCAGGCTCGAGTCTGAAGACGCAAAATAATCACAGGTCTGTGTTGGGACAGGAACTCTTCCACCCATCCAGCACCAGAACCAGAACCTCCGTCAGTGTTCTGGCTATAATGTCGACACTGTGTGTAAATCATGAGCTACAAAATCATCTGACATCAACGTAACTCCTCATTTTTACAAAGAAGAACTTTTACTAAAGAAATTAAAATACAGACGCCTCCTTGTGTCGGCTGGTTAAACATTTTTATGTTCCACACAAATTGTATTTTCTGTGATTCAGTTCTTCAGGGATGTTTCTGATCCAACCGGGTCGACTGTCCTCGTGTTTTTTACATTCATGTGAAACTGGCCTGTTTTCCAGCGAGCAGCTCGACTGCACCAGCTAATGTTTCCTCGCTCGCTCAGCCAAGTTTCAACTGTAAATGAAGAGAAACACGTTTGTGTGTCACGGTGAGCGAGCGTCCTGTCGGAGGTCACACTGTAAATTAATTTCTCGTCTCCACAGAACAACACTGATGTCTCTGATTCACAGGAACATGTGGAGAAGATCCACAAACACACAAACACAAACAACTTAAAGACATCTCCAGCTCGGTGCCGCGGGGACAGTCTCAGCTGCTGTTCCTCTAATATCCACCATTGTCTGTTTGTTTGTGGACTCACGGATCTCCTCCACGTCTTTATTAATTCTGTGTTTTTACTTCAGTCTGTGAACACGAGGAATCTCTTCCTCCTCCCCGTCTGAGCGGAGTTGTGAATGAAGCAAAGATCAACATGACATCTTAATTTCCCCGGTGTGTTTCCCTTCAGTATCTCTCTCCTCTCTCTGTCTTCAGGTACTCTGTCCTCCGTCTCGTACTCGTCACGTCCTCCCTCCCGCGAGAATCACGGCTCACATTGTGTCGGATATAAAGCCGTCGGCCAGGTGTTGGAATACATCGGCTTTTCTAAATGTCAGAGAAAACTTCCCCGTCGATGAAACTTATGACAAGACAAATGTGGCTCCCGTCCAAATACACTGAAACAAGACTAATTCATCCGTCCATCCGATGTGACCGGACACCTTAACAAAATATGTGTTTCTCTTTCCAAAGAAACGACACGGAGCAAAGATGTGTATTTGCTCTCTTTCAGATGAATCGATCACGTCTCCTGAGGCGGTGGATGTTCACCGGCCGGCCTGATATCAGATAAATAGGATGTTTCTGCCGAGGTGAGATGTGGACTGCAAACTCTGAAGCACCACAACCTCGTTCTCGTAGTCAAACGAAATGAATCGAGCTCGTACGTCTCTGCACGATCAGCAGCTCTGGAAGAAAACACCGGCTGAACTGTTGGTTTGGTGGAAATCATCTGTTGCCTGGTTGTGTTTTCAGCCTGCAGAGGTTTTTGTGCCTCAACTTTGCGTTTGCACTCGTGGTGTTTCTCGGTGATTAGCCTGCGTTCACTGTTGCTCGTGGGTACATCGCATTAAGGGTTCAAGATACGAGTGTTGTTCCCGCTCTGTGCTCGAGTCCTGTGTGCAGCTGACGAACTCAACTAATAATTCACAAACCTGATGAATCATTGTTTGGTGCCCAGACACACAGTTATAGTTCTTACAATCACACGAGAGCTGAAACAGTCGGTTACATGCAAACCTGACTGAGAGTGCAGAAACCAGAAATATCCTCAAAATAAATTGTTGTACATTTTAGAAACAGTTGTTTGAGGGGGCTGCAATGCAAAGCACATGTTCAGGACGAGTATGTGAAAACATGTCGAGTCTTTAACACAATAATGATTAATACTTCCAAACAAATTAACTACTAGTGACAACAGCAACATGTGGTGCACATTTAGCCTCAGTGGGGAGGAGGTTTCACATACGATTCACCCCAACAACAAGACAATAAGTGACAAAGTGTTTCACATGTGAGACCGAGACTCTTATAACATTCATCGTACAGCTCTGCGTGTTTTACTCACAAGCTCTGAAGCTGGTGAGCTGATGTCAGCAAACACATTAATCGTTCATTAGAAAAACTGACTTCTATCCAGGCTGAACCAACAAGTCGACCCAGCAGACAGTTTATATCAGAGTTTTTGTGATTGTTGAGGGCAAAAATCCTTGATTATGCTGCACGTTTTCTTAAAAAATGCGATGGAATATGCAGGAATTTGCAAAATGTTAACCCTAACCCTAAAGAAAGTCATTCCCCATCACTGTGTTCTCTCTGGGCTGCTACCTTCATGTAAAGAGTCATTTCTACTGACTTCCTGTGATCAGCGAGCAGCTACATCACAGGAAGTGCTGGGAATAATTCAGTTCTCATCTCGTCAACCTTTTCATACTTTTACCAGCTTTAGTCTTGCAGCTACTGACCTTGATCCTTTCAGCCCAGCAGCTGTTCTGGAAGCCTGTGAATATTCTCATTCATCCAGGTCATAGTTATCTCAAGGAAATTGAATCGAATGCAACTGGATTTGGTTTTTGTCTTGAAGACGTTTCACCTCTCATCCAAGAGGCTTCATCAGTTCCTGAACTGATGAAGCCTCTTGGATGAGAGGTGAAACGTCTTCAAGACAAAAACCAAATCCAGTTGCATTCGATTCAATTTCCTTGAGATAACTGGTTTGGAAGTTAACACCTCGGTGTAGCTGAGCTGCTTCCGTCCTCGAGTGTTTGGAGGAAGTGTTTGTCCAGCGTCGACTTCCTCCTGTGGTGCAACATAATTTGCCTCCACTGTTCTGTAACACACCGGGAAAATGCTTTGCTCCGTCTTTTGCACTTATTTGGTAAATGAGACTGATCTGCGGACTTCATCGTGTCTTCTTCGTGGGGTTTGTAGCTTCCCGATGACGTCACTTCATAACGTTCCCACGGCAACAGGAGGAAAATGGCTGCTCTTGTTTTCAACTTTCTGCGAAGATGTATGTGACTTTTTTTGCAACGAAAATGCAGGTTTATGAAATCAATCAAGCCCTGCATGAATGTGCAGACTTTGGCTGATTATGCGTTGAATTAATTGCATTTTTTCTGCAGGGACTGTTATATGCTCGATTAACATGAGAGCTAGCGGTTAACTAACTCACTGTAAATCTTCCCATTTGATCCGGAGCCACGGTTCTTCCCTCAGTCTCTCAGTCTTTGTGTTTTCCTTCCTGCAGGATCATAAATCGTCTCCACGACTCTATTGAACTGATCTGAACAAACCCTTTGTGTGTTCGAGCCGTCGTGCTGTTGTCGTTTACTCCCTGGTGGTTTGGGAGCAGCATCACTGGGGGATTCTGGGAATCCGAGCGCATCACATCAATCTGCACGTCAATGAGAGCGATGCATTGTTTCTATTTCCACAGACGCACGACTGGAGGGAAATATTATGCAGTTTCTGACTGTCCGAACAGCAAACAGATGCTTTTCATATTCAAACGAGGAGAGACGAGAAACAACGAAGGCGAGACAGGAGGAAAATTCCTGCTGGAGCTGAAAGTGTCTTCATCCAAACAAGATTGTTTCTCTTAAATTAAATTCAAATGTCAGTTCTCTAAATGAACTAATGTGTCTTTTAGCAAATGTTTTAGCAATAAAAGTGTCATAATCGACGACGGCATGACCTCAGTGCTTCCTGTTTGTGACTGTAAACTGTCAAAGGAAGACAAACAGCATCAGCATTTGTTACAACAAAGCTCAGCCAGATTACTTTGGCTCATCTAAAATTGAAATCCTGCTGCACGGTCTCGCTCCCGTTACCGACTGAGACAGGAAGACGGCTCGGAGTGCTTTCACTGTTACTGGAGGTTCAGACACACGAAGCTGCTCACTGATGTTCCACCTGCGAAGCTGCATCTGATGCATTTACACCTCTTCAACATCTCTGATGCTTCTGGGACGCATTAACACTCGCTAATCTGCTCGAGGTGCACGAGGTGTGAACGCTTCCTGTCTCAGAGAGTCATTAACGTAAACCTTCGCTCGCGTGTCGTGACCTGTTTTCTTACCGCTGCTGCACATGTGCCCTGACATTAATGCATGAATTAAGAGATGTGCATTATTTAACGAGCAACAAAGAGCAGCGGAGATGATTTTCCTGCTGAACAATGAGCACGTTCCTTCAGTAAAATGTGTTAATGGCTCAAAGTGAAAACACTCTTCATCCTGTCTGTGATGCTGTCAGGTTCATGTCTCCGTACACGATAAAAGCTCCTCACGTACTTGTTTTAAATAACCATCACTGTCTCATCGTCTCTGCTGCTGTTGTCCTCTTTAATTATTACTGAAACCACAGAGAGCAGAGATCCACTTTATTCTGTTCAGTTTTAACTGCGCCTGAACCGCCGAGGAACAGGAAACACACACACAGTGGAGCCTGCAGCAGGTTGGTGTCTTGCTCAAAGGCTCCTGGATGTCTCCTGGCTCTCTGGGTGTAGAACCCTCCACCTCCTGCTCGGCGGCTCACAGCTGAGTGTCCCAGTAGAAACCGGCTCGATCCAGCAGCCCGTCTGATTTTCATTCTGCCTCTTTGCCGCCGGGCCGACTCGTCCCCGGCGACTCGCCGTGCAGATTTCCCATCTTCATGTATTTTAATTGCAGAATGTGGCATTTGGAGCTCCGAGCAGGCTGAGTTCGTATGTTCCACCGTCGCCGGCCTCACTGTAAACACTCCCACCCTCCGCTCGTGGTTATATTCAACGTTTGGCAGAAAATTATTCAGTTTCAATCCACACAGAATGAAACAGTTCTCATATCTGAGTTCATATTCATTCAGATTAACGTCCCTCTCTGAAATAACGTGTTGTTTCTACGACACCAGGTGACGAGTTGAACACAATATTTTAAGTCAAATATCACACAACTGTGTCGATCCACAGCTGAAAATAGTCCCCAACAAACACACCACTGCCCCCTGATTCATGACAAACTTGTTTTAGGAAATTACTGAGCTTTCTTTTCTTAATGAAACCAGATAATTGTGAGCTGCTTTTAAAGATTCTCTCACACCGTGTCCTAACTGGATGTTTAGAGCCCGACGCCCAGTTTCATAAACTGTCGCTCGCGTCGCGTTGATGGATGAGGAGCAGCTAATTCATTTGGCTGAATTGAGGAGCTACATGTACGATTCCTCCTCAACACGCTACAAAAATGTCAACGAGGTGGCAGCTGGCTGGAGGGAGTTCGCCCGCAAGCTAAAAGTCTCTGGTAAGTTATGTTTCTGTGTTTTCTGCCAGGATGCTCGGCAGATTTTACTAGCTAGCTCAAAGTGGAAATGGTCTTCCTGGTGCTGAGTAGCACCTCTGGATCTTTTAGTGGTACCGGACTGTACAGGCTTACTTTCCCCACTGCTGCCAGCCAACTGCTGTCATAACTGATGTGAATGACCCTCGTTAATAACAACCAACTTTCTGATGAATATATTATATGTCAGGAAACATCTAAATATCACAATGGGTAGCAAGTACTTACCAACCTTTCAACCGAGTACGTAGGTACGTCTCCAGCCTGATGTGGAGCGCACAGCTGATGTGTTTCCATGACAACAGACGCACATATTCAACGGATTCAGTGTGGACAGAGAGCGTCAGATGTGACGCGATTGTCGGAGACTCGCTCGCATCGCATCCAGTTAGGACACGGTGTCAGACAGGACCGGCAGTCACAATGTCCCTCATCCTTATAGAACGAGGCTCAAAATAACTGTAAATACAAAGATGATACATCCATGTAACACATCTGTTACACTGAATTAACATCAGGTCTTTGAGGTGAGTGTGACATGGACTCAAGGAAATGTCTCGACCAATCACACGACCCGGTTTATATGAGACAGACGCTCACAGAGGACACATCCGGACGGCACCGGTCCAAAAACAACCAGCCTATTAAAAACAATGATCCGGTCCGATGATACAAGCAGCACGGTGGACTCCAGTAAAACCACCAGTAAAATTAGCTCCTTCATTGTGACCCACGGTTCTGTTGGTTCTGTTGGTGCTACGACCTCACCGAGCTCATAAAGCCGTGTTCGTATACGAGCAGCTGTAACTGTGTGTTCGACAGCAGCTTCATTAAACACACACGGCTCAGATTACAGTTTATCAGCAGGAAGGTGACAGTGAGCCCTCGAACCTTCCTGCTGCTTCTACGTGTACGTACGTATCCACAAAATAATTATGAGTTGTCACATATCGACCAATCAGAGAGGGAACAGCATCACTTCCTGTGAAGGTCTTTAATGCAGTAAAAGCACATTCGTAAAACTTTAAGATGCATTCATGAGGCTGATTATACTGAAACGCTTCATTAATGTTTATAATCGTCCACAACAACTTCAGGGTTCCCACGCATCCTGGAAAACCTGGCAAAATCTGGAAAACCTGAAAAATCTGGAGAACCTGGCAAAATCTGGAAAACCTGGAAAATCTGAAAAATCTGGAAAACCTGGAAAATCTGAAAAATCAGGAAAACCTGGATAATCTGAAAAATCTGGAAAACCTGGCAAAATCTGGAAAACCTGGAAAATCTGAAAAATCTGGAAAACCTGGCAAAATCTGGAAAACCTGGAAAATCTGAAAAATCTGGAAAACCTGGATAATCTGAAAAATCTGGAAAACCTGGCAAAATCTGGAAAACCTGGAAAATCTGAAAAATCTGGAAAACCTGGAAAATCTGAAAAATCAGGAAAACCTGGCAAAATCTGGAAAACCTGGAAAATCTGAAAAATCTGGAAAACCTGGAAAATCTGGAAAACCTGGCAAAATCTGGAAAACCTGGAAAATCTGGAAAACCTGGAAAATCTGAAAAATCTGGAAAACCCGGAAATGACGCTACCAGTCAAATCAAATTTGCATTTCCGCTTAGAGCAGTTCTGCTTTCAAGTGATTTTGTCGCTAGATTTAGCGACTTTTCAGACTCCGTTAAGGACTTAGCCTTTCCCTGAAACTATTTTCCAGGACATTTCAGTTATCACGTCATACACTCGTACATTTTTCTGCCCCCCTCTTACTTTGGAAGGGTTCTTCTCTACAGTTGAGGTGCAGTCTATGGCTATAATTCATCTATGAACAATAATTCAAACTTAAAAAAGACATTCAAATAATTTAACAGGTGAGTTAATTGAACAAGCAGCAATACAGGCTGGAAAAAACAATAGTAATCAGTTAATAGATGGGTAAAAATGTGTTCAATGCACTGAATTCATTGGTAAATAAATAAATAAATATGGCATTGTAATGTAACATTTGGTGTCAGACAAACAGCTATTTCTTTGACTTAGCTATTTTGGTAGCTAGTTAGCTAAACAGTACGCTAACAGCTAGCTAAGGGGCAAATTAAATCCTGATCTTAAAACAAACACAGCTGCTACATTTGAAGCCCAAATGTTTAATAAATATACTAGAAGACATTTAACTTTCCTAAAAATATATTTTCTCAATCAAATAACGTAGAACATGACTGTCCCACATCATCACTGTCAACTGTCAATCATTTTCCAGGTTTTCCAGGAACCCTGAACTTATATCAAGGTTTCTAAAACGTTATAAGTGGTGGACATGATATATATGTTCAGCAGTCGTAATGATTTATACCTCTGTAACGTGACGTGAGTCCACAGCTAATAATAAAGACATATATACCACTGTTACATTCATCATCACAAACGCAGCAGAAAAAACTGCAGAAATGTCCACAAGGAGGTAAAACTGGGTTTAAAAAAGCCTCAATCAATAATCTTTATCATCTCTTCATCAGTGTCTCAGCACCGACTGAACAGTGTCTGAGCGCTTCTTCAACAAAGATGGATGGAAAACAAGCTGATGGCCTCAACGTAAACATGCGTCACAGCATCGTTCCCGAACACCCGAGACGACTGCAGAGTCAATAACACGGGACAGAGCATCGACTGGACCCACAGAGGCCGGAGGAGACGGGCCCACATCGTGTTCTGGACACAATATCTGTGGTTTTGGTTCGGTGGATTCTCGCTAAAAGGTTTCACAGTGTCCCCTCCATCTGGCTGAAGATTCAGTCAGATCAGACTGAATCGGATCCGATTACTGGAACATTAGGGTCCATAGACAGGTTCTGACCCGCTCCAGTGTGACTGTAGAGGTGTCGGCTCTGCACCGGCCCGGCGGCAGCTCCAGGTGAGCCTTGAAACTTTGCCCAAACGCTGCGAAAATCATCATCAACCAAAATGACTCGGTGTACTTTATTTAATTTTTAATGTGCTTTTTAACCTTCGGGTTAACGACGTTAGAGCCCGGCCCGGCCCGGCGCCAGGTTCTGTCACGTCGCGCTGGATTTCAAGGACTTTGCCAAAGTAACTTCCCGAGTCCCTGAGCGTCCTCCACGCACACCTGCTGGGACTCAAACCAACAAACAGGATATGAGGTCACAGCGTGATGTATCACCGTGCCAACCCTCAGTGGGCGGGCCGCTGGACCGCCAATAAATCTCTCCCGGTCGATCATCTGTTGGTGTGTGTGTGTGTGTGTGTACCAACAGGTGTGTGTGTGTGTGTGCACGACACACATAAACAAATATTTGTGCATGTTTTCCATTACGTGCATGTGTGTGTGTGTGTGTGTGTGTGTGTGTGTGTGCACCCACAGATGCTTTGTGTGAGCTTTGTAAGCATAAAAACATAACTCAAAGCAGATTACACGGCGCTCGCTGCGAGCTCACACAGCTCGACAGTCGTCTCCGTCCTTTGAATTCCTCCGGTGTCGACAAAACAGATCACATCAGACGCCGTTTGTTTCTGTACGCCGGAACGAAACGCCGTCCACACTGCTGCACTCATCGCTTTAGCGTCGGTCGTCAGATAACTGCAGACATAATCAAAAGGCTGGTTTTTTACTATCAATGAAACAGAAGTATAATCGGGTTTTCCCTGTTGCGTGACAGAGAGGAGACACAGCGAGCTGATTGGATGGACCGGTGGAAGACAGGGTTCAGTTAGATGGTGTAGATCTTAACTCTGCAGCTTCAGCGCTGGATATTTAACTGGTCTTCACCTGCTGGACGGCTGAAGGACACTTCAGTGTTTTATCACACATGTCTGGCTTTGCAGGTTTTCTTCATGGCACTTTAGAGTTTGTAATTTCCTGTAAAAGGATGATACGACTAATAGCCGACTAATTTTTCATCCAACAGACGCTCTCTTAATTCTTATGACCCTGTTATGGACGAATAAGAAGAAGGAAGCCGCGGAGGGTTTCTGTACAAAACCACAACTTTATAACTTTATTCACTGACCTGGGTTTTACTGGATCTTATTTTATGGAGAAAGTTTTCTGATGTCCTCCAATAGCTTTGATGCTAACCAGTAGCCTCCCAATGGACCAAAATCACACGGCGGCTGTTTTTCTTTGCCGTCGTGCTCGTCTCAGAATGATCACGGCCAGCTATGGTGCAGAGTTTCCTGATGGACGGATACCTGCAGCTAACCTGACTCTCGCCAGATGCATTTCGTTCCGCCTGGCTCCGCTCACATCCATCTGGGATCGCTCCCGTTGGGAGGGATTTCGGCACCAGATTTTCAGGTCGAGCCAATCAGGACCGCCGGGCGGGAGTTTCATAGATGTGACGTAGCGGAGAAGCGACTGTTTTGATTCAGACAACAATGGCGGCTCGCATCGAGGAAGCAAGCGTCAACATTGATGCTGCTGTTTCATCCGTGTCGTCCAATCTACCCAATATTTGTTCGTTAAAAGAACGTCGCTCTCATCGACGTCACAGGTTGGTTTCGATGTGAGTGGTTGAAGTAGCACGTCAATAAAGACGACAGACAAGTGGTTTATCCAATCACATGCAAGGATTTTTGATCAGGCCCAGCCTTCTGAAACACATCTCCAATGGAGCGATCCCAGATGGATGAGTGGAGCGAGGCGGAACCAAATTCATCTGGTGAGAGTCAGGTTAACCTGCAGCTGCTTTGTTGCTAGAAATAACTGCTAAACTTAACTGTCTTATTTGCTGACTCAACCCTGAAGTGCCAAACCCGGCAAGAAAACCATTTCATCCTGCGTTCCCTGTTCTCAGATTGGCCTCGGTCCTCTCAGAGGCCGTCTGGTTCCATCACGTCGGAGCTGCCGGTCTGGACGGTCAGCAGGCCGCCAGCTTCACGGCAGTTTAGCACCATTAGCTACTGTGAATGCTAATCAATATCTGTGACACGTCCCTGCCTGACTGCCTGTTTTTACGGAAAACACAGAACTATGCTCCAACAGAAAGAACAACGGGACCTGAAGTCATCACTGTTCGAACATCCGTAACGTGTAGAAACAGCGACGCTTCAAGAAACACTTGTGTACACGTCACAGGAAGTGCATCAGAAAGAGACGAGAGGAATTATTACTGCAAGTAAAAGCAAAAAGACGTGAAAAAATGTGATTTGTGGTCCTTTTTAAGCTCTCTATATTTGTCGTATGTAGCAAAGAAGTCCACAACATTTTTAAGGCCTCAGATATAAATGTGTTGTTTGTGATTTTGACTTTTTATTTCACGTTTTCCTTCCTGATAAAATCCTTCAGTTTTCTAACCAGTTTGACCTGTACAGACTCGATGTGGCTTCCAGCAGCAGCCGAGGCTTTCTGTTGTATTGTTGATGTCCTGGCACGCTGGTTTGTGGCTCGCTGGAGAGTCTGTGGCCTTCAGATGAAGCAGCAGGAATTAATAATTGATGGAGCGAAGTGTGCTGAGGGGAGGAGGGTTATTCAGCATATTTATCTGGGTCACTCCTGACTGCACATTTCAGAATACGCTGAGCTGCAGGATGAGTTTCCTCCATCGCTCATCGCTAAAAAGCACCGGTTAACACTTTAACTGTTTTATTTCCTTTGATCCGCGACGGTAAACAAGAAAAAACACCGTTCTCACTAAACGAGAGACGAGCTGAACCGTAAAATGCATTCGGTGAGGAACGCGGGGAGTCGAGGTGAAGAAGAAAATTATGTGAGAAAGCAAAACAACACCAAAAAATTCACTCTTCTCCACAAACGCTGCAAACTGATAATGCTTTCATGTTTCAGGTCACGACGTCCCGAGCAAATTCCAAAGTAAAAGTTCTGATGCATGCAAATCGGGCCGAGCGGCGGCGCTGGATGGAACATGATCCGGTGTGGAGAAGCTGACGGGAGATACTTACTGAAGAGACGAGTTTCCACCGTGAGACATGTACGCACCAAATCATCAGATCCAATCCATTTTCTGAACCTGCTTTGAAACACGGGGGTCGTTTCTGCGTGTGGGCGACTTATTGAAACCTAACGAGGGCGTGTCGGGAAACTGTTGTGAAATTCAATTTAACGGAGTAACGATATCATCTTCGGTTACGAGTTTGTCTTCTCTTCTCAAAGAAAGACTACGACTAATGAACACACACACCTTTAATCGCCCGATCCGCCTCGCTGTGTTCGACAGAGCGGAGCAGACAGTTATTCCTCGATATCCCCCCTCAGCTGTAATCTACACAGCAGATAAAACCGGGACCGGGCTTCAGAACCAAACCTTTGGCCCGCATTATTCATAGAGAATCAAAAGAGTGTGAGGGACGTCGGGTGACGACGGGAAAATAAATCCCACACACTCAACCTTTTTATTCCCGTAAAGCTGCTGGGTCGGATGGAGAGAGGCAGCAGAGAAGCTTCAGACCGACCGGAGGATGTTTGATTTCTGAAGGTTCGACTCAGACGCAACAGGAAGACGTGACGGTGCTGACTTCCAAACTGTTTGTAGGAAACTGTGTTAAAGTGAAACAGGTGCTATTATCTGTTATTACAGCCTCACAATGACTACCGACAGTACCAGCACGCCTCGGCTCAGCTCAGTGTGGCTCTACTTGGTTTGGTTTCAGACGCGTTGAGTTTCCATCTAGAATTAGTTTCTCTTCAACGCGGGCGGGTCGTCTTCAACGTGGGCGGGTCGTCATCAACGCGGGCGGGTCGTCATCAGACGCGGGCGGGTCGTCATCAGACGTGGGCGGGTTGTCTTCAACGCGGGCGGGTCGTCATCAGACGCGGGCGGGTCGTCATCAACGTGGGCGGGTCGTCATCAGTGACGTACTTATCCACGCGACACATAAACAGGGCTAGCTGTGGGCTACGCTAAACACGTACACCTTTTCATTTCCTGTCGCACCATCGAGCTCGTTCTGGATGCGTCTTCAGCGACAACACTCAGGAGCGTCTCCACCTCTGCCACGGTCCACGCCGTGTTCCTGCGCGTTGTTCCTTCCATGTAATCGCTACGTTGACTGAACGCAGATGCTAGTTTTTAAAGGTAGCGGGCGTCAGGCTCGGACGTCGCGCTCGTCATGAGTCATCAAGTGGCGTCGCTCTCTGTCCAATCAGTGGCCGGCTGCCAGCTTACGTCACACAGAAGTATCAGCTCAGCTCGGTTGGAACTTATACGGAGGTGATACTAAAAAAGCTCCACTTTAGCAGGTACCAGGTACCAGATTTCAGTAATGGGAACGCAAAAAAGGTGAGCTGAGGCGAGGCGAGCTGGTACTGTCGGTGGAGAAACGGCATAAGAAATTAGTAAACAGATTTTATTCCGTCACAAATGTCTCGTTCTGTTTCTCACCTACACACTAGAATGACACCCAACCGCGGCCAAAAGTCGTCTGCAGGTATTCTTAATGTATTTTAGAGTTTCTTACCTTTTAAATGACAATCTGTTAACGACTCATCCTGCACGAGGGGGCGTGTCCTTATTACTCGTCAGGTAATCTCGTCATCTTTACGATGCTGCAGGGAACATTAAGAGGAAGGACGCTTTCTTCTCACAGATCACTGTGTTTATTTAACTTTATTCTCTACTTTGGGTGAAACTGGATCATATTTTATAATGATCTGCTGCTCTGCCTCGACTCCGGACAGACTGAAGCATCTGTGAACCGGGACGATGGTGGAGTTTACAGCACTGAGGTGATTTATGGTTTCTCTGATGGAAAGATATCGGCAGGTTGATGCTGCTGTGACGCCACAACACCAACCAACAGACCGACAGAGCCAGACTGATAAAAACGGCCGGAAACAGCTCTCGAGATAAAATAACTCGCAGTTTCTCGAACATGACAACACGCTAATCACAACGGACAGAACGTGGAGACTGTTTTCTTTCCAGCATCCTTTCGTCGGGCTTCGTTTGTCATTTTGTGCATGAAACATACTGAAAGAAAACATGTGCACATCTCAAATTGAGCCTCTCGATATATAAACTAAACGTAAAGCTCTCACATCTGTTGGAGACGGAGCCTGGTGGACTGCGACGGTGACTAAACGGCACCTGAAGCTGCTGAACCGCAGGAGCTGGAGCAGAAAGTGAGGATGCTGTGCAGCTGAATCAGCTCAATATGCAGGTGATGAGGGTTGTTGTCTCAGACGGAGTTCAGATTAGTGCTCATTCACTGCCGCTGCCTCCGGGGTGTCCAGGCGGAGACCCACAGCAGAGCCGAGATTTTAAACAGTCTGTTAATCCTGATTGCACGCCCGGCCTCGACGCCGCCTCTCCAGCGAGACGATAAAACATCTCCCGGAGTCTGCGAGATTGTTTTAGAGCCGAAGAAGCTCGGAGAACAGCTGACGGCTCAGTTGCACTCCGGCTTCTTTATCCTCTCCTGTTCGCTCCTCGTCTCGCCACCACAGTTCAAACTGCTGGAGAACAGAACGAACAATCATATAAATCAAGTTCTGCCTTTGTTCTCTGCACAATATCCTCCTAAACCTGCTGCGAGTCACAAATGTTCACTTTATAAGCAGCAAACACAAATAACAGAAGCACATCTGACTGTAACAGCTTCCAAATATCCGTAGTTTCTTTTTCCAGACTTTGAAATTAGGAGCTACATGCAAGAATAACAAAAGTATTCAGCAAACCTTTTAAACTGCTTTTTTTTAGCTTGTTAAATGTCACCTCGTCATCAGGATGTGAACATTTGTAGGTCCAACTTTTATCTGATTCACAAATTGTCACCTAAATGCCCCCACACACCAGCTCCGATGACTTCCTTCTCCGACCGCTCCGTCGCCTCCTGTCTGACCCGTTCAGTAGAACAGTCACATTGAAACACACCGCCCCGGCTACACAGCAGCGTATACGTTCTGCGCCTGCGTGAAATGCAATAAGTCTCCTAAACATCGGGTGGCGCTAGTCTCGTGCCAGTCACCCAAAACATAAAAACAGGAAATGACAGAACGGAGTGCGGACCGTAGCTTATCAGAACAAAGCACACACAGTGTTAGCTCGGCATTACTTGCGTGATGTCGTATTACGGTGGTCTCTCTTCCACCAGGGCAGCCAGCTGCTCCTCAAAGTCCTCGGTCCACACAGCCATGGCTTCCAAACATACGCTGGTTTATCCCCAAAATAACGAGCGGTGAAGTGTTGTTTGTAACTCTGTGCCGTCTCTGTTCATGTGGTTTGTTTACCATCGTCACTTCCGCCGCCCCTCCCACACGCCGCGCTGATTCGCTGGCACACCGCCAATCAGAATGGTCGCTGAGCAGCTAGCTAACAACCAATCAGAGCATCCGACGGCGTCCAACCTCAGACGGCCGACTGAACATGTTCAGTCGGATCAGACGCAGCTGAACACACCGAACAGAGCAGCTCCCGAACTCGTCCGACTCTCTCCTAACGCTTCAGACGTCGGAGCCGGTGTGTGCTGGCCTTAAATGTCACCTCGTCATCAGGATGTGAACATTTGTAGGTCCAACTTTCATTTCATTTACAAAGTGTCACCCAAGAGTGCAAAGTGTTTCACAGTCACACCACAGAGGAAAACATCAGAAGTTATGCAGCTGTTATATTAGAGGGCATGAAAAGCAAAGGCATCACAGCTGCCAGAGCTGGATTATATTCTGGCCGGCACAGAGACGTCCTGGTTGTCTGGTGACGGGTCAGAGCCAGAAAAGCCTCTGGCACATCCTCCACACATCTGTGAAGGGATGCTGGAGTAAAAGACATAACGAGTTCATCAGTGAGCTTCATTTTGTTGAGTTTGGACAGAGACAGGTGTCTTTATGCTAAGCTAACTTCCTCTGCTGGCTGTGGATTTATAAAGAGTGAATGGAGGAATCGTTCTCAGATTGTTGCCTTAAAGAAAAGACGCCTCTCTTCTCTCTGCTCAGCCAGACCGGACTCTTCTGGCTCATTAGCCCGTCGACTGTCTGCTGGGTTTAAAGGGTTTGAGAGGAGCTGATGTGACAAAAGTCCAGTCCAGCACCACCGGATGCTGACGCTGCATCTCTTCTGCTAATAAATTATTTTTAGGTTCAGCCTGTTAACAGCTGAACTCTGCTCGGTTTGTGCAGAGAAGCCTGATTCCCCCCAAAAAGTCTGTGGAAAACTAAAATAAAACAGACAACTGTGAGAATCTGATAATCATTTCTGATATATGTGTTGGAAAAAGTACAAAGACAATATACGTAAAGTGGACGCTGACTCTTCCAAACATTTCCTCGTATTATTACTATTAGCCACCGTCACAAACACAGCATTAGCAACATGGCTACTGTCAGTTTGACACAGAAACCCTGATGTGAAAAGGTAAAACTGCTGTGTGTTTACTAAGTATGCAGGTTTTCATACAGGGTCGGGTGATATGTTAAAGTTTTCCAATAGGCCATCTTCAGCTAATCAATCAGCAATTGCCGATTTATTCCCACAGGTGTTGTCACGGGGCTGATCGTAGACGTGGTGAAGGACCCAGATGCCAAAGACAGATCAAGGGGTTGCAGGGATTCCAAAAAAGTATTTAATTATTAATTATTAATTAAGGGAAAAAAGGCAACATGAACACGAAGACAAACAATGAAGCGGGGAAGCAGGGAAGGGAAGACGAGACGTGAGACACAAGAACTACAAAATAAAACAGGAAGTGACTAGAACTAAACATGAAACAGAAACTTGACAACAAACGTGACAGGTGAGCGCCGGCACTGCACGCATTTTCTGCAAAAGGCAATTACAGAGGAGCTCATTGCAAAAAGAAATAAAAACTGTTTTGTTTTAACAGTTATTGAACTTGCGTACAGGTAAAATTTGTTCCCTTTTTCCGGTATCCTGCACACAGAGCTCCGCCCCCTCGGCTGTCTACGTAATTTCTTCATGCTGGTCAAACAGCGATGGGTTGAGCCAATCTGCCAAACTTATGTTGTGACTTGCTGATCTAGTAGAAATCCTGCCGGTTCTGAACCGTCTCACGTCTCAGTGGTGAAAGGAAACACATATCAACGGGGGAACGGACTTAATCAGAACACCGGAGCTCTCTCCGTCTAACGAACGCCTGCAGTCGGCCGTCTGGCGGCCTCGCCGGCTCTGATGACGTCACCGCCGTCACCTCCACCTGCTGATGTGAAAGTCAGCTAACAAGCGTTTAATGTGAATGTGATTCACCGCGTTCGCTGCGAACATCAACCGTGGATGAATCAGCTGTTAGCTGTTCAGCATCCTGACCACCGGGCCGGTTTTCTATTTCTTTTCATCGCAGCAATTTTGAAGTCAGTCACACCCAAAGTTTCTTAGAATTTGCACTAGATATTGTTCTTGTGTCCAGTTTTCAGAAACGACGACGGCAGGTGAGAAAATAGAGAGCGAAAAATCTCCAATCAGCGCCGCCGGCATGAAGTTCAATTACAAAGAACCTTGCTCAGCTTGATGTATGCATAGCTCTCAACACGAGTGTGTGTGTGTGTGTGTGTGTGTGTGTGTGTGTGTGTGTGTGTGTGTGTGTTCACTAGGGTTTAACTCGACCTGTAGCTGAATGCATGTCGGGTGCACGCAGCCTCTGCAGAGCTGCAGGACGATGCTGTCACGGCAGCTGTGACTGAGAGTGTGTGTGTATAAATATATATGCATGTGTATCTCTGCATGTGTGTGTGTGTGTGTGTGTGTGTGTGTGTGTGTGCATGGCTGGGTGTGTGTGTGCGTGTGTGTGAGTGTGCATGTATATATCTCTATGTGTCTGCGGCGGCTGCAGCGTGCAGGTACTGTAGCTGGTTTTCACGCCGGCCGTCTCTGAGGTTGCAGTTTGATGAAGCCGACGCTGGAAACTGGCCCCGAGACACTTCACCGTATACGTTACACACTCTGCTCCTCTGTGAAACGGGAACAAGTCTACACTGTGTGACAGGAAAGCATTGAGCTTATTAATTCTTCAGGCTATGTGGGGCATCGCAGGAGGGTTTTATGTGTGATACACCTCCACCTGTGTCTGCAGCAGGGTGGCCTGCAGCTTCCCAGTTCAGCTGCATTACGTCCGTCCCAGTGACGGCGTCCTTGCATGAGTCACGCCGTCGCTCACGGTCGCCACTGACCTCTGAACCCAGCGAGCTCACAGCGAGCAACAAGCCTCCGGTTCTGCTGCGTACGCGTCGGCTGCAGAGCTCTGAAGCTCTCTGGCTTCTTTAAATTAGAAGTTTACACGGTCGTGTCAGAGCTGATGAGGTTTCATGGCCTCAGGAACCAGTGAGCCCACTTTAAATACACGGTGTAACGTGCACGGCCAATCACAACTTAAGGCAGATTTTTAGAAAAAACTGGTGTTTTGGAGATGATGTCTTTTATAATATCTCACAGGGACCATTTCCAACTGAGTTAAGACTCTTCTTGGCTTTATTTTGTGTCTTTCAACTCAGTTTTTTAATTCAGAAGTTTATCTGGCGCCGAACAGACCCGGCTCAGTCCGATCATCTGAGCTGCTGTTTTTATTCTCACTTTATTGTTCATTCAGTGTTCATGTTTGAGTTTGAGTTAATTGACATATTTTGTCATGTTAATGTTAATCAAACAAACATCTTGATACGAGTGATGCTTCTTCTGTAAGAAAACGTTCAACATAATAACCTCAGGTTCAATAAAGTGCATCAAACTGGAGCAATAAGCCGTTTAAAAGTCGCCGTAACACAAGACCTCTGAAGGCTGTTTGAGTTCATTAAATAGCAACTACATCACCTGGTGACTACATTTCAATCATTTACTGAAAACAAATAATCATTTGCATTAATGATCCTCAGCTACATTCAGCAGAATATTTGGCACACGACACACACACAAAGTGGAGAGCTTGATTAAAGATGAGGATGATTATTAACATTTATCTGGATATTTATTTGGCTTTTCTGGTGCCAGAAGCGAGAATATTGCTCCAGGATCAAAGTGGCTACAGGGGACGATTCACATCAACACCATCAGTGATGAAGGGTTCACCTTCCTCATCATTCACAGTGGCATGACACTAAATAGAGTCCGGTTCAGTTATGCCGTTTTTCCACCGACAGTACCAGCTCGCCTCGACTCAGCTCGCCTTTTTTGCGTTCCCATTACTGAAATCTGGTACCTGGTACCTGCTAAAGTGGAGCTTTTTTAGTATCACCTCCGTATACGTTCCAACCGAGCTGAGCTGATACTTCTGTGTGACGTAAGCTGGCAGCCGGCCACTGATTGGACAGAGAGCGACGCCACTTGATGACTCATGACGAGCGCGACGTCCGAGCCTGACACCCGCTACCTTTAAAAACTAGCATCTGCGTTCAGTCAACATAGCGATTACATGGAAGGAACAACGCGCAGGAACACGGCGTGGACCGTGGCAGAGGTGGAGACGCTCCTGAGTGTTGTCGCTGAAGACGCATCCAGAACGAGCTTGATGGTGCGACAGGAAATGAAAAGGTGGACGTGTTTTCAATGTCTCTCATTATTTCAACGTGTCTCACATCTCCTGTCCGTCCGTCTCCACCTCTCACATCGTTCTTTATAGAATCCCAGTGAAATGAACAACTGCATGAAAACAGTGGCGTCCAGCTTTTCCATTAAATAAGACAACATCCACAATTCGTCACATTATATAGAGCATACAAATCAGTTTACTGTAATAATCAACAGGCAGACGTGACACTTCTGACTCACAAAGCTGGAAACAACTGTCAGAATTCTTACACAGAGATTTTGGATCATTTCAGACCTGAGAAACATTTTAAAATGATTAATTCACAATCATAATAATGTTTGATGCCCCTTTTGACTGCTGTATTACTCCATCTGATGTCATTAGATAATAATGACTGAACACGTAGGATTGTACTGATGTAGCTGACTGGGTGGAGCTCACTTCTAATTATTTGGATATATATATCATTAAATAATTGATTATCAGCTAACTAGTTTCAGACGTACTTGTAGAAACTCGCCAGTAGTTTCATTTAGAACAAAACTAGTATAAAGCTGAATAATAGATGAGTGTCGTGAAGTAAATAACAATATTTCCCTCTGAAACGTAGCGGAGAAGAAGGAAAGAAAAGACTAGTACAAGTACCTCAAATCTGTATTAATGTCTGTAAGAGAGTAAATGTGCTGTTTGTCTGAACCTGCAGGACGAGTTCAGGTTCAGGTGAGGCGACGGAGCTGCTGTTGTTGAAATTGAATTAATTCAAATCAATTAAAGGCGTTTTAAGCAGCTGTGAAACTGATTTGCAGGATTTGACGCATCAGGATAAAGTAGATAATAAAAACCTTGCAAAGATAAGACGAAGAAAAAGAAAGAAGAGAGATGATTTATGATGATGAGGCGACAGAGAGAGACATGACTGATGTTTCTATCAGTTCTGCTCGGAGCTCGTCGGTCGGCTCGGTCCGTCTCTCCGGCTTCACCTCGCTGGACACATGTGTTGTGTTGTGTTTGTGTTGTTCCAGGGTGTGTGTCTCTTAAACACGTCCGCTCTTATTCTACAATCCCTCCGACAGCCAGTTTGAGTTTAATGTAAACCAGCAGCGAGGACGTTCTGGCAGAGTGGGGTCGCTGTGTCGGTCCGGCAGGTCGACAGGTGGACTTTGGGTTCTGGGTTAAAGTAATAATTCATCACATTTGCATGTAAATTAATCAGCTGTGTTACCTCCTGATCTCCGACATGATACCAGCTGATCCTGCGACCTTCACAATGGCTGCGTCTGTAACCGAGGCAGTTTCATTTCTCCACCACAGCCGTCCTGGTTGTGCCTTTTATTCAGGCTGTTGGCGACACAAATGTACATTTTCTTTGACATTCATTTCTGGATCACAATCACAAGATTTCAGTTGTCAGACTCCCTGTTAGCTCAGAACTCTTCTCCCCTTTCTTTCTGTAATCTCACGTTGAAAGTCATTCACGTAGTTTACAACATCTGTCCATTGTTAAAGACAGGGAGGTTCTTATAGAAGCCAGCGTCTCGTTACTGCCTTCTTACTCGTCACCATCAGGACTCTGAAGTATTTGTCTCTGATGTCCAGTTTCATTGTAGGCCTGCACGATTAATCGTATTTTCATCGTCATCGCGATGTGAACGTGCGCGATAAACCCATCGCAAAAGCTGGTCTGAAGTGCGATAAGTTTTGTTTACATCCGCCATGCTTTCACACTCCGCGTGCTGACATTTGGCCGATCAGATGCGGCCCTGGACACATGTGCAATGCATGCACACTGTTTAGCCAATCAGATGACGCCCAGCTCTGCTCACGTTCCTGCATGAGAGTTAGTAGCCAGAGTAAACAGGATGTCGGAGGCAGGAGAGCAGAGCGGTGAAACTGCCGACGAAACGCTTGTGGCAAAAAGAAATAGCAGCTCCGCGGTTTGGAGATACTTTGGACTCAAGCCAGAAGACAATTTACAGACCCAGGTACTGTGCAGGACCTGCAGAACAGTTGTAGCAACGTCCAGAGGTAACACCACCAACCTCCATCACCACCTGCTGCACCACCATAAAGAGCTGCACGAGCAGTTTAAGGCCAGTCAGTCTCGAGCGCGAACGTTGAGCAGCAGTCAAGTAACACGACCATCACTGCAGCAACAGTAACATGTGTAAATTAATGTTAGAAGGGTTTTGTTCAATAAAAGCATGCTCAGAAATATTTGTTTTTTCTATTTGTTTATCTAGTTGTCATCAGCTATTAAGTGTTTAAGAGTACCTCAAAGCAGGGAATCTGTTAATGCAGAAAAATCTGAAAGACACAGGAACTGTATGCAAACTTAAATATTTTCTTATTTATCGCAAGTCATATCGTCATCGCAATATTGAAGAGTGTCATCACACATTTTGCTCATATCGTGCAGGCCTATTTCATAGGTTTGTCTCTGAAGTAGAGAGAAAGACCACGCATCTTAAGTCGAATGAAGTTAACAGAAAAGTAAAATTAGAGATGGTGTTTAAATGCCCAGAACAATGAAGGGCTGAGATATTATGGGGACATTGTTAAAAATGTAATTAGAACGACCCGATCGCCAGAATAAATGGTGACAATGTGTGTTTCTGCATGTCCAATTTTCTATTTCATGTAGTAACACTGTTCTTAAGGTCTAATGAGGTTTAGGGTCAGAAAACACTTCAGAGAAACATCATGTTTTGGCTCAAGTCTGAAAAACGTCCTGACGTCTCATTAAAAAACAAATCCTGGGTTGAATTCTTACAAATGTTAAAATCTCAGGCTCTGACGCCACCGTCGTCTTCTTCAGCTCCAGACATGAACATGTGAGAATGACCACACAGGTCGACTGTGAAAGCAGCTTATCACATGTTTATGGTAATTATAGCTGCAGCAAAGGAGGAAGTCAGGTGAAGAAGTATAAACAGAGTCTGCAGAGGGAGGAGGACGCTCACTGCCTGACACTGTTCTGAGAACAGCGACATGTTGTCGACATGCAGACAATAGAAGGATAATTCTCTCCAACACTGCCTGGTTAATGTGTCTCACTACATTTGCACCTTGTAAAAACAGTCTGAGCTGAGACGGCTCTTTATCAGGAGGTTCAGGTGTTTCTTAACGTTGTGCAGCTCTGTTTGGGTCAAAATGACCCATTTTACAGAACCTGCAGCTCCGCATGCTCGGCCTCCTCTAATATGAGAGAACATGGAGTAAATGTGTGTTGCTCAATTAATCTACGCTCCTGATGTCGAGTCGGACCGACCCGCTGGAGCCGGAGGGCAGAACACTGTACGTGGAATCAGACCGGCTCCACAAACACAACGTGGGATCTTCATTTCCTCTGACATTTACTTCCTCTCTGATTTGGTCTCAGCGGTGCAGCAGCAAAACATTCAGCTGGAAGGAAGCGTGAAGAGTTTACGGTGAGTCTTCCTGTTTCCATCTACGTCTGAGGGCTTTGGAAACTTAATAAGGCTTTATTTTCTAGACATTATCACATATTATAGGTGAGCATGTTAGAGGACATTCACTACGATCATCCTCTTTAAACATGAACTGCTGTCAGATTCTTTGCATGTAAGATTTCACCAGTTTAGACGCAAAAAACTAAATCTGGGCTAAACCGATGCCTTAGAAGTTGGAGCCTACCACCATCTGATCGGACACACGTCACAATGAACAGCCTCGTTCAACTGAATAATCTAAATCTGCGAGGTACAAAAAAATTGTAGTGGAGAGGAAGTGTACAGTAGCAGAAAATGTCAATAATCAAATAAATATATAAGGGATAATGCCCGACGAGGCGTCCACAATCAGGAATTAATGGACACCTGGAAGGGCATTATCCCTCTTACACCATGGTCACTTGCCAAAGAAAAGAAATTAACCATTAATTTATATTTTCATGGGTTTTATAATCACAATATAAAGTTTTCCACAGGCAATAACTTAGTTTCCCTGGTAACGCCTGAGGGTTTGACTAATACCTGGAACAATCATTACCCTCCCGTAAGGTTCTTATGCAACGGAAACGTTGTTCACCTCTCCAGTAAATAGGACGGACCTTAGATACGACTCGGCAACGGGAGATATTCTAGTCCGCTCAGCGGTGAGCCAGGAAGCTAACGCTATGCTAGCAAGATTCAAAGTCGATAACATTGCGTACGGTTGACGAACAGTAAATATAATTTGACAGTATGTTTAGCAACGAGACTAGCTAGCTTACCAGTCGTGTCATTGTCCCCAAATCAACATCAAGATGTTCACGAACAAATGATCGGCCGTGTGTAACGTTACTGTGGCCGCAGCCTGAAGCAGAGAGCTGATGATAACCAGTATCAGCCCTCAAAAACGTGCATAACTAAACAACAAGAGCTGACTTGTTGTTTTGTGAGTAAAGGTTTGATGTGAAGGTCAAATCGTTGAGCTGAAGGAGAATTACATCTGCAGTAGAGAGGTTAAAGATGGACGATGAGATCTGTGGTCAACAAAAGCTGTGCACCTTTTGTTAAAACAAAGTAGTGTATAGAAAATGACGTTCTTTATAATCTACCGAACACAAACAGAAGTCCATTAGTTCTGAGGTAACGGGTTCGAGAGAAGAACATCACACCTGTAGAGTACGAATCTGATGTTGGATGGAAACATTCAGACACACGTGAGTTCACACGAACGATACGTCGCCTGAAATGATTTGTTTTTTCACTAACCACGTCTGCAGGAAGGACGCCGCCCGTCACCATCTGCAGAGCTGCTAATTGAAACCTGATGTCTTCAGCAGAACATCAACTGTCTCCAATTCTCTGTTTTCATTTCAGGAAATGACACGATGCACTCTGGCTGCACATTCGGCGTGCAGCTAACAGGTAAACAACCCGTAACGAGCTCTCGTCCCTCCGACGGCCTAATGAAGACCGCAGAATGGGAAACAGACACATTTGTTAGCGGAGCGATAGCACACGTCGGATATGTTTCTGCTTTGAACAACCTGTTTATTTTTAATTGATGTAACAGGCTGTGTAATGCATGAAATGAGTTGTGCATTGTGCCTCCTAAGCCTCGCGATCCACCCGGCTGCTGTCGCACAAAATTGAAGCCATATCTGCTCTTTCCCGCTTCAGACGCCGCTGCTGTCAGACTTGTAATTCATTCGGTCTTAATCTCATATTATTATGCTAATAATAAGCAATCAAAAACATTTCAACGGCAAATTGAAAATGGAGAGTGTTCCGATAGCGAACAATTCAACAGTGACAGCACATTTAGCGGCGCTGAGCTCGGGGAAACGTTCGGCGCGGATGTTTTCAGAAAAGCTCCGAGCAGCTTCCAGCGTTGAGACGGTCAGAAATGTTTCAGATTTAACTCGGAGGCTGCAGAGACGCTCAGGTTTGTGGACGACGCTCCTGTAAAGTGAACGGCTTCGTGTTGTGGGCTGATATTGATTTATTGACCTGCTGTTCTCACACGGAGAAAGTAACCCTTTCACACTGTTATCACACCTGTGAGCTTTTAGTTTTATTCTTATTTTTATGCACTCATTTATACTTACAGTTCCTGCAGCTGCCAGGTAATGTTTAATTGCACCAGTCATTTTATGAAGTTATATTTTCTTGTCACAGTGCAGAAACCACTGACCAGGCTGCAAAAATACAAATATTCAAAGAAACATACCAGTGATTCTGTGTCGCCTTGACCGTACTACAAACTACATGTACTTTACATTTTATATTTTGCAAAGTCCCTCAATTTCATCGCATAAAATGGCATAAATATCCTGCATATTCCATCACATTTTTTAAGAAAACATGCCGCATAATCAAGGATTTTTGCAACAATCACAAAAAAACACAAAAATGCATTTTTCTGGAAGGACTGCTTACTACCAAACATTTCACAGAATAAAAGCATCCTCCCTGGGTCACAATTCTCCTGTATTTCTCCCAATTCATGAACCATTTCTAATTTCAGTTTTAAATTTCAGACGTCTGAGAGAATAATTCACATTTCTTCAATAAAGTTTTAAAGGAAAAGTGGCTGTACAATCTGTCAATCACGCAACACGTGCGTCACCACTGAGAGTCTGACTGACAGTGCAGTGAACAGATCCTCTAAAGGGCAGATGCAAACAATAAATTAATTAATGAATAAAAAATGTGATCAATATCACTTCATGCCACAGATTTACGCTAATTAATCTGTTTGGTTTTTTTTGGTTTAAAAGTAAAATGAAAACCCTTGAATCTCACATTTGTGGGGGGTCACTTTGGTTTCAACATCCTCACTATTTTTTGGCCAAGTATGTCTTTACGTACGCCTCTCGTTAGACAGCAAACTCTTTTGGCTGTAGAAATTATTACCAAGCAAAGGAGGAAGTCAGGTGAAGTAATATGAAGAGGAATGAGGTCGATGGATGATCGAGATTAACAAGCACAGGACTTTAATCCAGGAGATTGCTCCAGTACAACACCAGTTAATATGGTTACCTGACGTCACGTAACAGAAGTTACAGATGTAAAACCACGATGTTCTCCTGAATCTAACCAAACTGCGAGCGTTCAACGGAGGGCTGGTACGTCTCTCGCTGATACGCTGCTGCTTCGTGAGTCACAGTCGATCGATCTGTTCGGTCATTTAGGTGTGAAGATGTGTTTCCTCTACGTGTTGCTCTGCTGGTCAGTCAACAAACATTTCCCAATCATTCAGCAGCCAGAAATATGGTACGGTAGGTCGAGCATGTGTGTGTGTCTGTGATAAGTTGGCTATAAAGGCGCGTAACAGGAAAAGGTTGGTCGCAGCTTTTACTAATTTGCTGTATGGAAACAAACGAGTATGAAAATAAACTTGTGTTTGCTGTGTGGGAGGTGACGAGCAGCGAGAAGATCTCGTGTTGTTGTTTGTGTCGTCTGTTTCCCACAAACTCCTCTCGTCACGTCTATTATTTGGTTCAGGATGAGAAAATAAATGATTTTGAAGACATGGTTTCCAACATCATGAGAAGAAAAACAACCCTGCGTACAGAAAAACGATGCTGTTGTTGAATCGTCGGGTCTTTCTATTAACGTGAAGCAGCTGTCGTAGCTTCAGTACGTCGGTGGAGACAGCTGCGACTCCGCCGCTCTCCAGAGTGTGATTTCAGTTAACTTGATTCAACCTTGAAATCCTCAATCACAGACCCAGAGCGTCTCTCGGTTTGGAGAAATTAGCCCTCGCTCGCAGCTCTGCAAACACAGCCGGAGTGAGTAAGGTCACTGATATTATTAGCAACTCGCTGACATTTGGTTGCCATGACAGGAAACAGCAACAGGAACAGCTGAATCAACCGAAGAACAAATTAGCCAGTTAGCCGACAACAGAGGACGGAGACGCATCGCTGAGGCTGGTCATTGCACTAATGTAAACATCAGGACCCCGATTAAATGGAAAATAAATGCATAATAAGAAACTGAACAAAGCTCCAAACATCAAGCAGATTCTGTTCCTGCAGTGAGAAACAAAAGAGCTCTCTGTTACTGAGCCACCGTCAGGAGGAAGCTGTCGTAGAAACATCAGATCTGGGTGGAGGTCAGCAGGAGCGAACAAAACGCTTCACTACCGCATTCTGTGAATAAAGCACAACTCAACTCCTCCAGCTGGACCGACGGTACCGGACCACCCCTGCACAGTGTTAACAGGGTGCAGGAGTAAAGCACCTGTTACTCTGCCAGGCAGCTGGATTCAAGAGATCACAGGGTCATAGATTTCACAAATCAGTCTTGCCAGACTTCAAATCAGCATCCTTTGAGAACCTCGTGGTGGCTGTGGGCGTGGCTTAGATGTGACAACCAGCGAGAGGAAGGACTGTTTCTTTGAGGACAACAACGGCAGCTCATCCAGAGGTTAGCTTAGCCGCTGTAGCTTCAGTTCTACCAGAACTGGAGAGTTTATTTAATTAAAAGAAGAGCAAAGAACGACACACAAGGCTGTTTCTCTCGATTCGAAAAATGATTTCACACTTCTCTCCACTGACCTCGGTAAGAGTTTGATTCATCAGCTGGTGGTACCACTCTCCTAGTATTGATCTGACTGGCTGAAGTTAGCTCCCGGGACAGACGATTTGGTCCAATCACCTGCCTAGGATTTTTTAAAAGGCACTCCGGAACTTCTCCAGATGTTTTTGTGTGACAAACATTTGGCGGCGTCAGGTTAAAGAAGCTGCTTTTTTTACTCCTTGCACTTTAGTAGAAAATCCCATAAATGTAGAGAAGTTGTCTAATTGTCACATTCACCTATCCACACACACATTCGTACACGGTGAGAAGGTGCCGACCTCATCAGGAGCCAGAGGACACTTTGACATGCAGCGGAGGAGATCTGGGAATAAAACCACCATCCTTCTGATTAATGGACGACCTGTTACATAGTTAGATAATGTTTTGATAATGGGCACCCAAAAAAAAAAAGTCCTAACTAGATACATCAAAAAGAACTGACTAAGACATTTACGTATTTTCTCATGAAATAAAATCAGAATGTACAGAATCTAACAGAGTACACACGACTCGGTTGTGAAAAGCTGTTTTTGACCATAAACGAAGTTGAAATGTTGCTGAATTATTAAACAGATTTTGAGGGTTTCCCTCTCGGTGTCAGAGACACTGTACGTCTCCAGTTTTGGCTGGTTGACTCTGTTTTCTTCTGAATGTCAGCAGAGAGTATTGTGACAAATATCAGACATCCTGGTTAAACCTCCCTCTCCGTCTCTGTCTGTCACGGACAAATAAAAATCTTCATCCCTGTAACCTGCACTTCTTCTCATCTTCCTCACATTCTGACCATCCTAAAAGGACAAATAAGCCCACAGAGTCCACCTCCCCGTCTCGCCCTCCCCTCCTCGTTCTGTCTTCACAGCTCATCACACCTAATCACTCCGGCGGCTTCCAGTTTGGTTAAAGAATTACAGCGTGGTGAGGCTGTAACCTCTCCCCCAGATGTTCAGTGCACATGACTAGAGAAAGACAGTGGTGCTGACGGCAGACTGGTACCAACTAATTAAAGAAAACTCCCACAATCCACTGGGAGGTTTTTTTGTTGTTTTTTTTTCCCTGGCTGGCTGAGGCAAAGCCATGTGACCCGTAAAAAGAATGAGACAAGTGACCCGTGATAAACCACAGGAAATAGAGTCTGAGAGGGCGGAGAGAGAGACAGACGGAGATGAGAGAGGTACGACAGGTGGGTGGGTGTGAGACAGATAATGGGAAACCGAAGGAGGGAACGAGCGAGAGAGACAGAATTAACAGGACACAATAGTAATAATGTCGGGTCGCGGCCCTGTGGGTGGAGATCTGAACAGAGGGACGAGAGAACGCAGCGAAACACGTAATGAGTTCGGTCCGGAGCTTTATTACACCGGTGTCAAGAGGTCGAGAGCTTCACTCTGTTTAACTTCACACAAAAACCTGCAGTTCTTTTATTGTAAAGAAAGAAAAAATCCAAATAACACATGGGAAATTAAGTAAAAATATAGTTTGACACTAATAAGTAAAGCTGTTGTGTATTCTTTAATAATTTAGAGAGAAGGTGCATTAAATGATAAAAGTCCTCACAGTCTGTCCTCCAGTAGAAGTTCAGATACTTGTGTAAAAGTAGAAGTACTGATACAGCTTCTTTACTCCAGTAAAAGTACTGATACAGCTTCTTTACTCCAGTAAAAGTACTGATACAGCTTCTTTACTCCAGTAAAAGTAGAAGTACTGATACAGCTTCTTTACTCCAGTAGAAGTACTGATACAGCTTCTTTACTCCAGTAAAAGTACTGATACAGCTTCTTTACTCCAGTAGAAGTACTGATACAGCTTCTTTACTCCAGTAAAAGTACTGATACAGCTTCTTTACTCCAGTAAAAGTAGAAGTACTGATACAGCTTCTTTACTCCAGTAAAAGTAGAAGTACTGATACAGCTTCTTTACTCCAGTAAAAGTACTGATACAGCTTCTTTACTCCAGTAAAAGTACTGATACAGCTTCTTTACTCCAGGAAAAGTAGAAGTACTGATACAGCTTCTTTACTCCAGTAAAAGTACTGATACTGCTTCTTTACTCCAGTAGAAGTACTGATACAGCTTCTTTACTCCAGTAAAAGTACTGATACAGCTTCTTTACTCCAGTAACAGTACTGATACAGCTTCTTTACTCCAGTAAAAGTACTGATACAGCTTCTTTACTCCAGTAAAAGTACTGATACAGCTTCTTTACTCCAGTAGAAGTACTGATACAGCTTCTTTACTCCAGTAAAAAGTACTGATACAGCTTCTTTACTCCAGTAAAAGTACTGATACAGCTTCTTTACTCCAGTAAAAGTACTGATACAGCTTCTTTACTCCAGTAACAGTACTGATACAGCTTCTTTACTCCAGTAACAGTACTGATACAGCTTCTTTACTCCAGTAAAAGTACTGATACAGCTTCTTTACTCCAGTAAAGTAATCGAGTACAGGCTCTGACATGTCCTCAGAGTATCAGAGTAAAAAGTCTCCCTCAGAAGGACATCTGTGGTCAAAGCTAACTGAAGCTCACGTCATATTAATATAATTCAAAGACTATTAAAGTTAAAGGTAGAATCAGCAGGATTTGTCCCAGCTGTTCCTGAACGCACCACAAAGACAGCTGATTGTTGAGTCTCATTCCCAGGACGTCACATAGACACATGTTGGGTTGTAAAGCAACATAACATCGCAAAATCAAGTCAAGAGAGCGACGACTGTGATTCAAGCTGAACAAGAAAGATACATAAAGATGTTGGATATGAATGTCACTTCTGAGTGTAACAAACAATGAGGCAACAAAACAACATGTAGAATATATCTAATTACTATTTATTCATGAAATCAGCCTCATTTGAACAGGTTGTGTGTGTCTAGTTTGTAATAACTGACAGGAGATCATCAGTGATTTTCTTCCTGTGTAAATCTGCCATGTCTCTAATTTGTAGAGGAAACGTCCCGCTGCACGCCGATCCCCTGATGAAACTAATCTCCCGGGAATCAAACTCTAATTTCAGATGTAGTTTGTTTTTGGCCGTGTAATTTATTTACTTTGCTCTGAGAGATCTTCATCCGCCGTGACGAGAGCCGCCGCCGGCAGCAGAATCTGCACAGACGGATCCTGAATAAACATTTTAGTGCAAACTGGAGGTTTTTTTTTCTGCCATTTTCAGAAAGTTGTCAAATATTTGCCTCAAATAATTTTATGGAGCGCCGCAGGATTTGCAGTCGACGCGCTGAGAGGTGACTCGTGAATTAAATGAGATCTGCACATAATTGCCTTGTTTAAATTGCATGTTATTTTGAGTTTTATGACTCGTGTGTGTCGTGTGTTACGCCCTGTGTGAGTTAACCACGCTTCCCGGGTGACTCCGGAGCATGTTCAGTGCACTAAAAGCCCTTTAAAGGTCTGTAGAAACGCTCGTGTTCGAGGCTGTATGCTAATAAAACACCACTTATTCAGTCTGATTCAACATTACTGCCCTCCTGGCCCAACACTTAGCCTCTAGCCATGCATCAGCATTCATAATGAGGTGCACTAAGGCAGCCGCTCGCTCGTCACAGCTAAGTGCCTGAGAATGCGCCGGGTCAGTTTTATTTTACTGCCCTTATGCTTTGTCCATCTGACAAATGCACAGAGATACACCAGACAAGAGAGAGCGACTCACAGTCTTTATCACACTTGTGAGATCCTAACTTCATTTCTTTAACTTTAACTTTTAAACCTCGCCGACACTCGGCTGCTCGTAAAGCGAAGAATTATGCGAGCCGGAGCAGGAGGGGTGATTTCATGGTTTCTTTATTGTTAAAACATTTGGACCCTAAAATACAAAAAAAAAATGGCCTTTTCTCTTTTCCCTTCACTAATCTCCATCTTTTTTCCCTCTCCACCCATAAACAGCTACAACATCATAAATTCACACGGCTCTCCACAAATGAAGAGCGAGCCCGCTGCTTCTGCTTACATCTGTTAAATATTAACAACGCTTTGGATCACACATCCAGAATCACAGTAGCTGTGATATTAGCACTCCCCTGGCAAACAGGAAAACCTCCGAAAGGTTAGCTTCTTCACTCCGAACGCATAAAACAAGCCGTAAAGAGCCGCCGCAGCCGAACGAGGTGATTTAAATGAAGCACTAGCAGAACACCTGCTGAGGAGATCCGTCCGTCGTCGTCTCATCAGGCTTTAGCTTTTCTAGCTAATTATCCAGCACGAGGTCTTCAGGGGCCTGAAGAACCCAGACCTGATCCAGGACCTGACCCAGGACCCGAGTCAGACCAGGGACCGGTTTCACAAAGATGGTCTGCATCGTCAGGCCCGTCTTGACTTTGCTCTTAGAATCCTCTAATGCGAGTTAGTCTACACTCTTAGAAATAAAAGTTCTAAGTAGAACCATATAAGGTTCTTCGGCTTGTCCTCATAGGAGAACCCTTTTTGGCTCCAGGTAGAACCTTTTATAAAGGTGGAGGGTTCTATCCAGAACCCAGCATGAAGGGTTTTACCTAGAACTGTGTGTGTAAGGTTCCACCCAGAACCCCCCATGAGAGGTTCTACAAAGAACCCACACAGGATCTTATATCCATGCTTTCAACAATCCCTGAAGAACTCTTTCTCCAAAAAAGGGTTCTCTGGATCAAAATGGTTCTTACTGGAACCGTTAGTGTTACCAAGAACCCTTTTAAAACCCTTTATTCAGGAAAGGGTTTTTAAAGGGTTCTCTGGATCAAAACGGTTCTTACTGGAACCGCTAGTGTTACCAAGAACCCTTTTAAAACCCTTTATTCAGGAAAGGGTTTTTAAAGGGTTCTCTGGATCAAAAATGGTTCTTACTGGAACCGTTAGTGTCGCCAAGAACCATTTTAAAACCCTTTATTCAGGAAAGGGTTTTTCAGAAGTAAATGGTTCCAGGTAGAACCTCAGCCCTTGTAGAAGAACCCTTTTGGAACCCTTATTTCTAAGAGTGTAGTGACAGTACAGACAGATGTTTCTGAAGTGAGCCAACCTCCCAGCTGACTCTGAACTGAGAGCCATGTTTCCATGGGAACAATCATTGTTGACCAGCGTCACCAGAACAACATCATTTGTGGTTTGCTAACACTTTGCGGCGCAGCGAGTAATTAGGAGGGAACGGTTCGTAGAGAGCAGAGTAAAAGCTCACAGCAGCCAGGACTCTGTAAAGAAACGCTGCTGACTGAAGATTCAGCAGAGGTTCTGAGTCCGGCCACATTAAGGATCCACAGCGGCTCGGCTCGGCGACATGTTTGTACCGTGTTGACATTTCTGCTCCTCGCGGTTGTTTTGAATGTTTCATGTGTGGAGCTGATGCAACAAATTCTTCTTCCTCTTCACAGACTGCTTCTGAAAACACATTTCCTCGCAGCTCCACCACAAGAACTGCTTCTTCTGTTCTCGTCTACAGTCGTGTTCCTCGAAGGCAGACGACGCAAATATCAGCCGTTAAAGAAAAATTGGTAATTAAAACTACTGAATAATAGAGCACCAAAAGCACTGAGGTAGAAATGACTCATTAAAAATGTATCTTGATTAATCAGGGATCCAATAAAATACAACAAAACACAACGTTGCACTGCAGATGTGAGGCGATCGTGTCAAACCGTTGTGTTATAGTCAAGAAAGTTTACGAAGGCACAAAGCATTTTCCTCCCAAGCTGCACTCAAACCTCCTCAGCTACCTAATCACTGCAGTCTATAACCACCTCACACTACACACACACACACACACACACACACACACACACACACACAGAAACATAAGCTAGCGAGGCGATTTGTCAAACTGATTTTCGCACATTTGTCATTTATGCATCTTCGCCAATTCATCACTCCTGCTGTACTTTACACTTCAGCTGCTCTCAAATATGCCAAGGTTGTTACACACTGGAACTATTCTTCATCTGTGAATACTGTTTAGTCTGCAGCTAAACCCCCCACACACAATCACACACACACACACACACACACACACACACACACACACTCACTAACACTGGGGGTTTCTCTGCATCAACACGACTTTCACCTGAAAAGCTTCTCTATATAACAACTCACAAAGTACTGTAGTGTTACTGTATGTGCTGAACTCCTGAACGTGTGTGTGTGTGTGTGTGTGTGTGTGTGTGTGTGTGTGTGTGTGCGCCCACTGAACAAACGTGGGTTTCTGGATGCATCTGTGTGTGAAGGTGTGTGTGTCTGTCTCTCTGTGCACAACAGTGGAACAGAAGAGCTGCCATCTGGTAAAGCCCCCCACCTGCTCGCACTTTGGTGGTCCTCCACTCTGTGTGTGTGGTGTGTGTGTGTGTGTGTGTGTGTGTGTGTGTGCGACAGAGAGAGAGAGAGTGTAGCATCCTGGTGGTCCCCCTAAATCCCTGGATCTGCCGTGGTCTGTTTGAGCAGAGGCATGTGTGTGCATGTGAGCCTGCAGAAAACCAAACGCAACGACTTATTCTGGAAAATGTGGACGGTTCCATCGCTGCCTGAACTCACGTTTCCCAGCATGCAACAGTTGGTGAAAAACCACCGACCATGTCACATTGCAATTTGGCACGGAGAAGGTTCGTGGTCACCGCACAAAAGATGATGGATGGTGAAAACCTGGAGGGACATTCTGCCATCTTCCAACGTATAAAATAATATATGAGAAGACCTCAGCTAACGTTAGCATAACGTTAGCATCCAACCACCTCCTAGTTACAACTACAGCTTAAAGCTCCACTGTGTCGTGTTTTCAGTAATTTATTCCTACATAAAAAAGTCCTCATTGGTGTAAAATGATCTCTGCCAACAATCTCACTTCTCCTCCTGAGGGAAGAATCACTTCTCTGTATTTCCATAGGACGGGCGAGCTCTACGGAGGCTTCCATGTCCTTCCGCTCTATAAAAAACGATGAACTGGTGAGAGGGACAAAAAGCTCTACGTGGTACAGATAAGGCTAAAGGCGTTTTCACTCAGAGCCAGCGTGACTGTGGAACGGAGAAGGAGCTTAGCCAGACGCGCTCGTCAGCTGCAGTTTGAAGTCTGTTTGAAATAACGTACCTCATCACCCGAAACTAAACTTGATGAAGTGCTGTTTGAAGACACGTTGTTGTCACAGCTTCTTGAATCTTGACACATCCCGCCTGCCGTAGTTCCAACAGGCTGCAACGCACGTTCGAAAACGCGAGGCGCTAGAGAGCAGTATTCGTTTGGATGCAGAATAACATTTAACCACCAGATGGGAGAAATAATTCCACAGTGTGTCTTTAATTACATCCAGTGTGTTTTCTATATTGTATCATGTAACCTGTGTCAAATGCTAACGTTAGCTGTCATCTAACAGAAGCTAACGGGTTAGCGATACCGATATCAGGCAGTTAAAAATTCTGATGTTGCAAACGTGATTCTCAAACACTTGTGGCAAGACGTGTGTTATTTTACAGCTTAACAATAAACCATATTGTCTAAAATGACACCTCTGCACTGAAACAGTAAACTTATTAAGAAATTAATGATTATAAATTGTGACAAGCGTCTTTTCCTGCAGTTTTTGTATCTGAGGTTTCACAACCCTTTGTTGTTCTTTCCTCGTTCAGTCAGGAAGCAGTGAACTGATAATGATTTGTCAGATTCTTTATGTTTATAGGACAACATTCGACCTTCCCACCCTGAACATGATGTCAGAGGAACAACAGCAACACTGCTCATATCGTCTGGCGTTCACTCACACCTGACTGTCACTGGTGCTGTAATTACCTCGATCCATCCATGGGTCCGATCCATGGAGAGGTCTCGTGTCCATTCCCTCGACAGGTCGGAGCTGTTTTGGCAGCATCGGGCGACCTAGACAACATCAGGCAGGTGGTGTTAAAGTAGCGGCTGATGTTTGATTCACCACACGGCGCCGTACGAGCCGCTCTGTGACCGTCACGATGCTAACACGCTGCTAACACGCTGATGTTCAGCAGGTAAAATGTTTAAATCTTTGTATTTTAGCGCCGTGACCTTTGCTTATTAGCACTAAACATTAAGTACAGCTGAGACTGATGGGATTTTGACCTAATAACACAAAGCGATAACAATTCATCCTGAGGTGGAACGTCACGGCAAAATGTCACGGCAATCTGTCCAATAGGAGTCGAGATCGTCCAGACGTCGCCAGAAGCAAACGTAAAACAGTAGATTCAAGTTTCTAACTGACTCTTTGATGGATTAAATGAAATTACAGTTTACAATCTGGTGAATTTGTCACCGGAAGATCGAATCAGCTGATCAGATTTGCTGCTGTTGTGTAACCTTCCGCTTTGAATTTCACTTCATACGTAAAATTGACCTGACTACATAATTCCATCAGTGCACGCGTCCCTTTTCTAAAATGCCAGGTTTCTCAGTGTTGAACGAGTCTTTTCCTTCTCGCAGGTTGACAAGTGATCTCAGTAAAGTGCAGTGAAACCCGCCGCAGCACTATAAAAGCCACCGCGGCCGTCTGGCTCTCAGGTCCAACAGTTAAAACAACCTGCCCATCACGTCCTAATGCTATGTTTGTTCTGACCCTCTCCTTGACCCGTTATTGTTAACCGCCAACACACGAGGCGGCGTTCGGCGGCAGAATCTGCTATTTTCTCCGTCTTTTTTTCCACCTGTGCTGTTGTGTTGTCCTTCACACGGGTCCAATTTCCCTCCACAGAGATAATGGTTCTGTCTGACGAGGCCCGGCGCCGCTCACACTCTCTTTCACTCCTCGTCGTTCTGTCGCCGCTTCTTTATACACCACTCATTTCTTTCTCTTTCTCTCTGTTTCCAAGAGTCTCTCGGTGAAAAGCACCTCGATTCATTTCGCTGACAGTTTGGGGCAGACGTGAATCATAAAGAAATATAAATTCAAAGTGTGCAGCTTAATACTGTCGAGGTGTCGGCACACGATGTGTTCAGGTGTGTGAAGGACACACTGCACATTGAGGGAAGTGTTTTATAATGAAGCCAAGCTGACGGTCATCAGACCGTCAATCACAAAAACTGAGGACCAGGAGATGATTTAGTTTCCATATGTGCAGCAGGTATCGGTCATGTGATGGTATTTTATGGTCTATAAACAGTCCCTCCAGAGAAACGTGATTATGCGATCGCATAATTCAACGCATAATCAGCCAAAGTCTGCACATTTGGATGCATTTTTCCAAAGACGAAGCACTTTCGCTGCATAAATCGCCAAGTTCCGTGCAAAATGCATGAAATATGCGGGGCTTGCATGATTTCATAATCCTCGCATTTTCGTTGCAAACAAGTCAGAAAGTAGAAAAATGTTGTGTTTACGTCACACAAGAGCAGCAGCCATTTTCCTCCTGTTGCCGTGGGAACGTTATGAAGTGACGTCATCGGAAAGCTGCAAACCCCACGAAGAAGACACGATGAAGTCTGCAGATCAGATCATTTGGCAAATAAGCGCAAAAGACGGAGCAAAGCATTTTCCCGATGTGCTACAGGACAGTGGAGGCAAATGCATGTTGCACCACAGGAGGAAGTCGACGCTGGACAACCACTTCCTCCAAACACTCGAGGACGGAAGCAGCTCAGCTGCACCGAGGAGTTAACTTCCAAAACAGTTATCTCAAAGAAATTGAATCGAATGCAACTGGATTTGGTTTTTGTCTTGAAGACAAGATGTCTTGAAGACGTTTCACCTCTCATCTGAGAGGCTTCATCAGTTCCTGCGAGCAGGAACTGATGAAGCCTCTTGGATGAGAGGTGAAACGTCTTCAAGACAAAAAACAAATCCAGTTGCATTCTATTCAATTTCCTTGAGATAACTATGACCTGGATGAATGAGAATATTCACAGGCTTCCAACACAGCTGCTGGGCTGAAAGGATCGAGGTCAGTAGCTGCAACATTAAAGCTGGTAAAAGTCTGAGAAAGTTGACGAGATGAGAACTGAATTATTCCCAGCACTTCCTGTGATGTCGTCTGCTCGCTGATCACAGGAAGTCAGTAGAAATGACTCTTTACACATTCAGGTAGCAGCCCAGAGAGAACACAGTGTTGGGGAATCACTTTCTTTAGGGTTAATATTTTAGCAAATTCTCACATATTCCATCACATTTTTTAAGAAAACGTGTCGCATAATCAAGGATTTTTGCCCTCAACAATCACAAAAAAACATTATTCTGGATGGACTGATTATGTCTCTGACAATTACACGTGTCACATGCAGTCAGGACTCGGCGTAAGCTAAGCTAGCCGGCTAATCATTGTACATAACAGTGACTGCACAGAAATCCTCTCACCTTTTTGTGCATTTCCCAAAATGTCGAACTATTTAGAAGAGACATCGTGTTTCTGAAGTCGTCACATGGATCAGAAATAATTAACTTAACATTTACAAGATGTTCACACAAAAAAGAGTCTAAAAATAATCAGGCAATTCTATTCAGACTGTATGAAACGTAAACCCAATCGTCATTAGATAAAATAATTAATCTAAACAAAACAGAACATGTAAGCAGCGAGGATCATGGGAGTTGTTGTCGTCAGTGTTGATCAACCACCATGAAAAACAGAAAACCTGTGGAAACTTTTTTTAAGTACACAACTCAACAATATATTCAGGAAAGTTTTAACTTGAAGCAGAAAGGATCCATTGAACCGACAACAGGAGGAATATATTTCCTACTAAAGAGTCTTTTCTCTCTGATACGGATGAATTGTTTTCTAACTTCTATAAACGGCCTCCGTAGGTCGGCGATTACCAAAGTGGACCTCTGAGCGAGCTGGAAATGTTCCGACGAGAAGAACGAGCTGTTGGCTCCTGAGAGTGTTGGAGGAATCACTTTCTTTATAAAACTTTAAAGCCGGGTTAAGGTTAATATTTTTGCAAATTCCCTCAATTTCATCGCATAAAATGGCATAAATATCCTGCATATTCCATCACATTTTTTAAGAAAACGTGCCGCATAATCGAGGATTTTTGCCCACAACAATCACAAAAAAACTTTTCTGGAAGGACTGATATAAAAGTCTTAAAAACACAGAGCTTGTGAATATTCTTATTCATCCAGGTCATAGTTATCTCAAGGAAATTGAATCGAATGCAACTGGATTTTGGTTTTTGTCTTCAATGCAACTGGATTTTGGTTTTTGTCTTGAAGACGTTTCACCTCTCATCCAAGAGGTGAAACGTCTTCAAGACAAAAACCAAATTCCAGTTGCATTCGATTCAATTTCCTTGAGATAAAAACACTGAGTATTGGACACAGATTAAAAGTCCAATGTGTGTGATTCAAACATGAGTCCACTCGCAGGGTGAACATGATTAACGCTCCGTCTACATCCAAACTGTTCCTCCTCGTTCTGTTTCGCTCGTTCTGACCCTGGACCGGTAACAGATGACCCATATTTGTATTGCCTACTACTCCTCCCTCTCTCTCTGTTAATCTTCCCGTCCTTATCTCTCGATCACACTCTCCCCTCTCTTTCTTTTTGTTCTGCTCGGCCTCATCTCGTCCTCTTCACCTCCCCATTATCTTCCCCGGTGACCCCAGAGGTCTGCGCGCTGAGCTAACTTGTCATGAATCATCTGGTCAGCGGCGGCTGAACATCCCCTCTCGTCCTCTCGTGATCACCCTCTTTTTTTTCCATCCATCCATCTCGCTCTCGTTCTCTCTCATTTGTTTCCTCTCTTTATGATCGTCATCCATCTCTTTTACCCCCCTTTTGTTTTTCTCGGCTGTGTGTTTTTGACCACAATGAGCATCATTTACGACACCATAACGCTTAGAGACAGGAAGTATACCATAACCACATAAACACCGCTCGGCCGTAAAAGAAAATCCTTTCCATCGCGGCGGAGTGGAGATTATGGAGGAAAGAGTCGCAGCTCAGAGCGATGACATCAGAAGGAGCGTTTATTGGGCTGTTTGTCTGAGCGGCGCATTAATCTGACCCGCCGTGTGTCACAGGAATCAGTCCTGACAAGCTAAAGTGACGGCTAATCAAAGAAGCAACCATCATTACGGGCCTGTCTGACACCGGCCATTTTCATTTAGTGCTTCAAAACATACACAACCAGCAGGAAGCAGTTTGTTTTGCATTTAACAGAGCGACTGTGAGCTAATGTGACGGAGGACGAGGTGTTCGATCACTTTTACCTTCAATAAACAATATAAACTTTAAAGACACACTGTGGAATTATTTCTCCCATCTAGTGGTTAAATGTTATTCTGCATCCAAATGAATACTGCTCTCTAGCGCCTCGCGTTTTCAAACGTGCGTTGCAGCCTGTTGGAACTACGGCAGGCGGGATGTGTCAAGATTCAAGAAGCTGTGACAACAACATGTCTTCAAACAGCACTTCATCAAGTTTAGTTTCGGGTGATGAGGTACGTTATTTCAAACAGACTTCAAACTGCAGCTGACGAGCGCGTCTGGCTAAGCTCCTTCTCCGTTCCACAGTCACGCTGGCTCTGAGTGAAAACGCCTTTAGCCTTATCTGTACCACGTAGAGCTTTTTGTCCCTCTCACCAGCTCATCGTTTTTTATAGAGCGGAAGGACATGGAAGCCTCCGTAGAGCTCGCCCGTCCTATGGAAATACAGAGAAGTGATTCTTCCCTCAGGAGGAGAAGTGAGATTGTTGGCAGAGATCATTTTACACCAATGAGGACTTATTTATGAATGAAGACGCTGATTTGAGGTCATAAATTACTTAAAACACGACACAGTGGACCTTTAAAGTGGAAGGTTGGTCATACGTGTGGTGCTCCTGGTGTTTCAGGGTTGCACTCAGTCAGACGACAGATGCTACGATGGTGAACTCCTGCAGGCGTCATCACGGAGTCACATTACACTGATGTGACCGGAGTAAGGCGAGCTGACTGACGAGACAATGGTGGAGGATTTGTTGTCAAAGCAAAAAGCAAAAGTGCCCATCTGGCAATATGTCAGATTCAAACCCGACGCTAACAGGGAACCTGATAACAGCCCATCGCCTGCAGCTCAATTTTACTTCCAGACTGTTTAAACTCCCTGAAATCATTTAAAACGTCAACTAATGCCGAACATGACCATCACTTTGCTTTGTAGATGCATTTTTGATGAATGAACACGCTGCATTTCCTGTGACGAGCCTACTTCAAAAATAAAAGTCAACTTGTATTTCACAGAACAAATGCTTTTAATTTGAAGCTGCAGCTGCAGGAAGTGCTCAGCTAGCATTAGCAGTTGTTATTAGCACAGCACTTTCAAGACAGTCAGCAGCTTTTCTACCGATGTTTTCAAGCTTATTAGCTGGTTGGAAAGTTTCCCGTCTGATGTACATGTGTGGAAAAAATGTGGTTTTAATTTCTTTAACTTAAATAGAAATCAGTCTCGTCTGTGACTGTGTGTTCCTGCAGTATGACTCATGATAAATGCGTGATTTTTATCCTCTTTATTAATAAGTGTAAGCACAGGAAGTAGCTCGTTCTCTGTGACTGATAAGAATCAGCATAAACTCACAACGCAGCAGTGTTTCTATGATGAAACTCAGGTTCAGCAAAAAAATGTAGTTAAAGGAACAAAGTCTTGTTTCATGATCATCTTTCTAACTTCCTACTTTTTTCTTGTAACCTTTAATCTCATCCAGACTGTTTAAACTCCCTGATATCATTTAAAATGTCAACTAATGCCGAACATGACCATCGCTTTGCTTTGTAGATGCATTTTTGATGAATGAACACGCTGCATTTCCTTCTTCAAAAATAAAAGTCAACTTGTATTTCACCAAACAAATGCTTTTAATTTGAAGTGTTCAGCTAGCATTAGCAGTTGTTATTAGCACAGCACTTTCAAGACAGTGAGCAGCTTTTCTACCGATGTTTTCAAGCTTATTATCTGGTTGGAAAATCTCCCATCTGATGTTCATATGTGGAAAAAACTGTGGTTTTAGTTGCTTTAACTTAAACAGAAATCTCTCGTGACTGTGTTCCTGCAGTATGACTCATGATAAATGCGTGATTTTTATCCTCTTTATTAATAAGTGTAAGCACAGGAAGTAGCTCATCGTTTGTGACTGATAAGAGAGAATAAACTCACAACACAGCAGCGTTTCTATGATGAAACTCAGGTTCAGCAAAAAAATGTAGTTAAAGGAACAAAGTCTTGTTTCACGATCATCTTTCTAACTTGTTGAAAAATATAACTTCCTACTTTTTTCTTGTAACCTTTAATCTCATCCGGTCTGATTTTAATATCTATTATTCTGGTTATTCTCAAACATGTGCTGTTTCTCCCTCAATCTCAAAAACCTCCTTTCTTAAATGTCCTTATCTTTCCCTTCACTGTTCTTCAACTTTTGTTTATTTTATCTGCCGTCATCATCAGTTTTACATCGTTTCCTCCAGCAGGCCGTTTATTGTCTGCATTTTCTTTTTCGCTGTCGCTGAATAAGTTTTAGATAAAACAAAAAACGGATGTCTTCTGGTGAGATTCTGAGCGTCTGATAGCAGCAGAATCACCACAGAAGCGAGTCATTGTCCAAATGTTGAGTGAGACGCTGCGGCGGTTCGATCTGTGCAGCTGATCAACGCAACATCACACGTCTCTGAGCTTTACAGCGGCTTCTGAATGGGCTTTTATTCTGAAGAGCTAGTTAAAAACACATCTGCTGGATGATGGTGTGATGATGATGATGATGATGATGATGATGATGATATCTGGCTCCACTTTCCTCTCTGGTGGTGTATTTGTCTTGTTTCTGCAGCACAATCACAGGTAACAACACATAACTGCAGTGAATCTGACGGCACAAACACTCCGAGGTAATTCAGAACAACAACAGAAGATCTCAGGATCTCGTGTCGTCTTCACTCTCTGCATCGTGAGGGACGACGGCACCGGAGATTAGATATTCAACGTTTCCATGTTTCTATATTTTATGTATTCAAACGGGACACACTCCTCGATGTCTGAAACATTTTACAGATCCGTCCATCGAAAGGGTCGAAACCAGTTCAAGTTTAAAACTCGTGCAGATTTTATCAGCCAATTAAGTTTTTACAAGCAGAGTGAGGAGCCGAGGTCGAGTGGAGGTGGATTCACTCACACCGCCGCTTCAGTAAACGACTGGAGGAGGAGGTGGAGGCATCATCACCACTGCCAACATCCTGGTTGTCCAGGTGGACTACAGCCGCTGCCAACAGCTCATCAGCTCCTCCCTCCATGTTGATGTAAAGTCAGAGTCCACAGAACATTTCTGGAGCTTCACAGTAACAACTGAAGAAGCTGGAGACTTGATTTAAAACATCAGATGTCTCCATACAGCTCGTCTGGTGTAATCCAAGTCTTCAGAAGCCCTGAGATCCCAGATTGATGAGCTCATGCACCTTTCAACTTTCAAGATTTCAACTTTGAAAAGTGTCAATAGAGTCTTTTCAAACCGATTCAGGATCTTGGGGCTGCATGGAGACATTTCATGTTTTGTAGTCCACAACCCTTCACACAACGTTCCATCAGCATGAGGAGATAATGACTGGATTTTCATTTTTGGGTGAACTGTTCCTTTAATGATGCATCATGTAGCTGACCTGATGTCTGTTCAGTTCAGTTCTGTGTCAGAAAAACCAGAAACCTTTGGATTTACAGGAGAAAAGCCACCAGGCTGCATGAAAACCAGTGTAACTTCATGACTGTACAGACAACATGGAGCCTTCCTCTCACTCCTGGACCCTTTTTTTATATATTGCCTATTTTTTAATTGGTTTTCAACTACTTAAGCAAAGAAATATTCTATTTTCTGCACCATTCATTTGGTTCAGCTCCTCTCCACCTGTAGCTTCAGGGTGAATGCACACAGTCACATCAGGACACCAACGAAGAAGAAGAAGAAGAAGAGATTTGTTTATCCGTCAGATGTCTGATATTTTTCATCCTCGGCCGTTAAAAAGGTAAAATGACATCTCCACTGTGTTTCCCTGTGGCCAGCAGCGGGGACTGTGATTGGTCAGCGTGGAGCGGCTGTGCCGAGTGTGGAGCTGCTGGTCGGAGTTAACCAGCCGTGAGCAGCTGCTGTCAGACTCTCCGTGTCTCTGCTGGACAAACAGGGAGTCTGCTGGAGTTTGACTGTCAATAGAGGCCAATTACGTCCCTTTGAGAGAGTCTGTGTGGAGACCTGAGCTGGTAGCTGAGCGAGCAGCTCTGCTGAGAGCCTGTCTGCTGTCTGACGTCTGTGTGCTGCTTATTTAACATTACTGTTTGTTAATGCAGCGCAGCGATCAGTGTGTTTACTGCTACTGCAGAGAGATACAACTCAGTCTGTTACACAATGTGTGAGGGGCAAACACAAGAGCTGTGGTTCCACACTGATCTGCTCGTTAGGGCAGAAATGCAACTGCACTGTTCATGCAAATGACAACGCCTTGCTTAGCTGGTGAACATACGCAACGTGCACTCTTAAAGGGATATTCCGGTGTAAGTTTAATCCATGGTCTAACACACCGTGACACCGAGTAAGACTCCCCCTCGAGAGGTCAAGTTAGCTGACCGCTAGCTTAGCTAGTTTTAGCAACCTCAGAAAAGACCGCACGATAACAATACACTGCAGCTTATGTCTCCAACTAGAAACCGCCATCAAAAAGCCACAATTAATGGTGAGAACAGCAGCAAACTTCAGCAACAGTACATGTACAGTCCCAGCACACAGTACGAAGCATCAAACATCTGCTAGCTTTGCTGGATTTGTATTCAAAACACAGCACAACTCACCCTCTCCTCCAGCAGCCTGCCTGTGTGGGGAAGCCCTGACGAGTCGATTACCGAGTGCAGTAGATTTCTGCAGCTCAAGGATGAAAATGTCTGATTATTACTCCATTACTTCCCTTATTTTCCCTGTCAGCTCTCGATAATAAGAACTGAGCGTTCCATGGAGTAATAATCAGACATTTTCATCCTTGTTATCGTGCAGTCTTTTCTGAGGTTGCTAAAACTAGCTAAGCTAGCGGTCAGCTAACTTGACCTCTCGAGGGGGAGTCTTACTCGGTGTCACGGTGTGTTAGACCATGGATTAAACTTACACCGGAATATCCCTTTAAGCACTGGTGGAGGTCACAAACGTCACTCCTTCAGGGGGCGATGTAGAGCTAATCAGAGGGTTATGAATGAATACTACTGTACATCCTTCACAGACGGAAGAAATAAAATAGACAAGGAGAGAAATGAAGATAAGTGTCATAAATGTTCAGGTAGAGCTTCGTAACACTGGTCTGCTGTGGCTGTTTCGAGCAGAACGCTCAGATTGTAGCCAATGCTTCCGTTGTGTCACGATTTTCACGTGTTACCTTCCAGAATGCAACAATACGTGGAATCATTCTCACTGGTTCAGTCAGTTGACACCAACTGTCATCAGAAATATCTCCCGCTAAACAAACTACAAAAAATGTTTCAATGCGTCTACACAAGCAGACGAGATCATCAATGAGGAGGTTGGTTATTTCTCTCCGATCCGACTTTTCCGGTTTAGTTTTTATGGTGGAGTGCTGAGGATGATGGAGTCTCACAGCCTGAAGCAGGAAGCTGCTCCCTTTCAAAACAAAAGTCAACGCAAGCCACATCCAGATCTTTAGACGTCTGTCAACAGGAGCCAAAAAATGTTCCTGTAACTGCTTTAATTAACCGAAACTGTTGTAACTTAATTGGAAGATTCTGTGTTCATGTAGGAATCCGTTGCTCAGAGTAAGAAGTATGTGTATAAATGGACGGAGTGCATTTCATCTCCCTGCTCTGCAGAGGACCATCCAACTGAGCCTATTAGCCTTTTCTGAAACACAACAGTGAAGCTCTGCCAGGAGGAACCGGCCAAGTACGACCAGATGAAGACTAATGAACTGGATCTCACCACCTTCAGTATTCTCATACATTCACAGGAACTTACTTCTTCGATTGTAAGCATGAGATTTGTGTTATTGATTCACAACGGAGAGCAACACAGCTGGTCTCAGAGATGATTGTTGTTTCTAACGTGGTGTCAGTTCCCTCATGTGTATTTCTGTTATTTTGACCTTTATCAGATAAACCGGCACATTTTACTGCCCCTGTTTAAGCCTTTAGTTATTTAATTGGAAGCACAATTTAGTCCAAATAGGCTCATTTAATTGATTTTACAATAAGCACTTGACGATAAAAAGCCTGTGCAGCAGGGAAAGTTGTATTTTCCTATTTAACCTGAAGTTACCGTGTGAAGGGAGATGCTGTTTGTCATACGCAGCGATTATGCAGCCGTGTCCTCTCTGTGAACCGCTGTGCTTATGTGTAAAGAGACACCTCAAACCTAACGAGTCTGAGGCGTCTCCCTGAACTCGCAGCACATTAAACAAACATCGCGGGCTGCAGCTTTCGTCTACATTTGTAAAGGCAGGATGTTGTTTAAAGAGAAACAACCTCATAACGTTCAGCCCCGATGCATCACAGCGGCGGGATTCGTTTCTGTGCAGTTTGTCGACGCACGCTGAGGTCTGATACCAAATTCAGCGTTTCCAGAGTGATTTGAATGGTAAGTGGAATAACTCCGAGGGTTAGGGAGTAGCACGATGCACAACCCAGAGGTTTCCGGGAAGTGAGCTTGTTCCTGGGAAGCACCAGAGCAGATATAAGAGACCTCACCGTGTGTTTACACAGCGGTGTAAGAAATATCTCCACCTCCGTCCCCCCTTCGGCCTCTGGATGTGCCGACGTCCATCAAAGAGAGCCGTCGAGGCTGTAAAAGATTTTCCGCTCTGTCTTTTTCTGCCCTCTTTCAGATGAACGGGCGTCGCGTCCAGGAGACAGTTTGTCAACAAACACAGACGGTGAGAAGAGAGCGATGGGCCAGAACCAGGAGATGGACTGGGTTAAAAACAAAGGGACGGAGAGAAGGAAGAAGAGAAGGAAGATCGGTGCAGAAATGTAGAAGAAAATCCAATTATATTTTGAGGAATAAGAATCAGTAGCCACCAGTTTGCCATCCTTTTGGTGGCTCGCTCGGATTTAGACAGAAGGCGGCAAACTGGTGGTCTGTTTTGTTCCACCAGTTTTGCCCCTCGGAGGGTAACGTTACACTTATTTGCGCCTCCATTGCTGTAAATCCGAGGCGGCAATGTGGTGGCAAATGCTGAGATGGGCGGAGGTGTGGATGACGTGCACTGCTGCGCACCCACAGCCGGGAGTTTTAAAACCAGGAAACAGCTGATCACAGCAGTCAGTTCGTCACTTCATCCACCAAGATGAGCAGCTGGAAAGCCGCTGAGATCCGGGAGATGCTAGCGTCTCCTCGCTCTCTGTAGCTGTCTTGGTTGTCCGCTTGTTGTTGTAGCGGCGAGCTAGTAGCGGTCGCTACTTTCAGATTAAAAGCCCCCCGCTAAGAACCCAGTTCTAAACTCTGATGGGGTGCAATGTAAAGCTCTTATTTTGAAGAAAAACTGTGAAAAATGTCCCATAAGGAATGAATGGGACGGGGTCAAAAAAGTCACAAAATCATCGACGTTTTTCAAACATCTCCTGCTCTGGCAGACTTTGACCTAGAGACACCATTCAAACTTTAAAATGTAGGCACAAGTCTTATCTATTTGAGTTGTATTTGAACTTTCTTTCTACGATGTTTAGTTTTTGAACGGTGACCCTTAATTGATCGTGAGTGATTTCGAAAAAATTCAGGATTTTCAATGAGTGTGTATTGCGGAATGTTCGCGCAGCACCAACTGGCAGAGTGGGGGAGCCTGAAAAAAACTCTCCGAAAATGTTTCTTTAGATGACGATCCTAGCCACAGATTTCACACTACAATAGTGATATTTTCCAAGAACGTAGCCACACTTGTCTTCTGTCTGGCAACGTGTCCACTTTATCGGGAGGATGTACGGTTTTTGAATTATCTGCGTCTAACCGACACAAACTCCAGCAACTGCCCCATAAGCCCCAATGTTAAACGGGAAGAGGATTCTGGGAGAAAAGCAGAAGCTGCCCTGCTTCTCTTCACGCCCAACTTCCTGCTTCACGTCACGTCACATGTTGACGCCTACCAGAGGAGGAAAAGTGGAGGCTGTTTGGAAAAGGAGGAATATTACACCTCCCTTTTAGACAGACAAGGAGGCACATTGCAGCCTTTACCTTCCTGCCACTCAAAGGGGCTCATAACTTAAAAAGAAAATCAGCCCAGTCACCAGGAGAAAGTGTCAGCAGTTAACGAACGACAGATACGGTTTCTTTGTCATCCCACCTCGACATTACATGTTTATGACTCGACTGTCATGTCAACAGGTGACGGGGACGGCGGCCGAGTTACAGACGAGACGGCTGTCGAGCCAATAAATCAACATGAACCCGACGTTTCTGAAGGGAAGTCTGCAGCAGTTCGTTTTAAGACAAAGCCAGGTGCTTTTAATGGGACCTGACAACATCTCCAGCCGTGTGAATGGCAGCCAAAACAGGTATTTTTTCCTTTTGTGTGTCTAAAGCTAACCACAGCGTCACGTGTCTATGAGCTGACTTGAGGTGGAGGAGTTACAGCCGGACATCAGGAGACATCACTGGGTATTTTTAGCGGCATTTTCAGGCCATGTGGCGACACAACCAGGTACTTTAAGCCAAAACATGATGTTTTCCTGACCCTCACCTTTGTGCCTGAACCTAACCACACCCGTCAAGACAGGACTGTCAATAATACAACTGGAATTAAACCCAAAGAAACAAGAAAAGTTTAAAGATATCCGTGATTTATTCTGGTGATGAGGTTCAGATGTGACGGAGAAAGAAACGAGGACAATACGGTGGGAGGAGAAAGGGAATGCTAATGAATCGAAGGAAGGAAGGAAGGAGAGTCAAAATATAGAAAAGAGAGCAGATGTGTGGAGGCTGCAAACTTATTTTCAGACCGAGTCGAGGGAGTTCACAGATGATTTAGTGGACTGAAGCTTCCCTTCAGGCCACGGCACAAAATCATTGGGCTTTAGTCACATCCCTCCACACGAACCCTCATCAAACCCAGCACTTAAACCCTTCTGACAAAGGCTAAAAGCAGCATGTTGGTTTTTTTAAAAAGTGTGTTTATTGCAAAAAAATCAACCTTTTACTTTGCAAATTAGCAGCAGAAATTAAGTTAAACCCGCTGAATATCTGACACGCCTGAACTCTGCAGATAAGAAAGTTATCTCGGAGGTTTTGGGTCCATTTAAAGCAATAAATTAAAACCCACAGAACTAAGAGGGGAAAAGATTTGGCCTTATCAAAATGTTAAATCTGGAGCTGATGAATAGATGTCGAGGTGCTTGTTCCTGGAAATGAGAAAAGACATCAGGCAACAGTTTTGTGATAATTTCCTGGTGTTTGATCTTTTGGTCAAAGCTGCTGAAAATAATCTTCAAACCGCGGCGATAACATTTAATCTCTGAACGCCTACTGGCCTCAAAGAGACGTTCAATGGGTGACAGCTGCACATACTCGAGGTTTTAACAAACTTTTAGCAGACTTTAACCGCCAGCTAACGGAGGTGTCAACATACACGACAATGTGAAGAACACAGGACGCCATCTGTAAATCTGGGCTGCCGTTCTCAAGATGGGCTTCTGACCAAACTGGATTTTAAAAATAGTCTTTTGATGCTCGGAACGTAGTTTGATAAGTTTGTTGTGTGAAAAGAAACTCGTGGTTCTGGACAAGAATGAGAATATTATAAATATGTCGGTGCCAAGCTGTAGTGAAAAGACTGGAAACAGAGGATAATAACCACCTACCAGCACTTTTAAAGCTTATTAATCAACACATAATCGCTCCAAGGCAGCGATTGTGCATGCAGATAGAGCGGTTAGCAGGTCCTTCAAACTTCGCTTTGGACTTTGAAACGATCACTGCCCACGGCATTTTTCAACAATCCAACCGGACCAAACGGAGAACCCGACGGACGAGAGGGAAGCAGATAAAAGCTATGCTAACCCAGCTCGGGTTTCAAGCTGCTCCTGGCTATCATCCAGTCGCAGGAAGATAAAATGGACCAATGGGCTGGTCGAACAACAGGAAATCAGATTGCTGTGCCCATCTTTACAGAGACCCGTCTCCACCACGACATCCAGGATCAATCAAATGTCCCATAAGGAATGAATGGGACGGGGTCAAAAAAGTCGCAAAATCATCGAGGTTTTTCAAACATCTCCTGCTCTGGCAGACTTTGACCTAGAGGCACCATTCAAACTTTAAAATGTAGGCACAAGTCTTATCTATTTGAGTTGTATTTGAACTTTCTTTCTACGATGTTTAGTTTTTGAACGTTGACCCTTAATTGATCGTGAGGTGATTTCGAAAATTCAGAAAAATTCAGGATTTTCAATGAGTGTGTATTGCGGAATGTTCGCGCAGCACCAACTGGCAGAGTGGGGGAGCCTGAAAAAAACTCTCCGAAAATGTTTCTTTAGATGACGATCCTAGCCACAGATTTCACACTACAATAGTGATATTTTCCAAGAACGTAGCCACACTTGTCTTCTGTCTGGCAACGTGTCCACTTTATCGGGAGGATGTACGGTTTTTGAATTATCTGCGTCTAACCGACACAAACTCCAGCAACTGCCCCATAAGCCCCAATGTTAAACGGGAAGAGGATTTTTGATGCTCGGTGGATCGTCAATGTTTACCTCATGTCCAACTTTTGATTTCATTAAGATGCTGATCAAATTATCATCAATATATTACTGCTGCTGTTTAAAAATCTGCGACACAAATAAAGAAAATGCACCAGAATTATGTGCTTGGTATATATGTTTTTAGGTATAAACAGTAACTTTATATTTGTACAAACTTTAATTTTGTCACACGACGCTGAGTAATACTGAGATTCTTCTTGCTTACATTAGTAAAAAGAGTCTGGAAACAGCACTGAAGCACTTAAGCTTATTAATTAACATGCTATATTTCATTCATTTAATCCTTTCAAACAAACGAAGCACATTAACTTCATCTTGCCAGACTGTTGTTTGTAGTTGCCAGGCAACCAGCAGAGACTCCAGGAAGCTGTCTCAGCCTGGCCGAGAAACAACCCGGCACACCTCCCAGAAAAGATCTAACTGATGTGTTTTTATCCCTGTGAACTGTTTCCACGATGTGTTCATCCCTCCAAGTCTTGAGTCGTATACATTATGTTGTTCAGTAGCCGACAGTGTTACAGAAAGACGCATGTTGTTGACAGTGGCGACCGTAAAAGTCCTACAGGAGGATATATGCAGGATGTACGCATGACGGGGAGCACAACGAACCGTTCCTGTCAGATTTCACGCTCGGCGGTTTTTACTTTTCGCTGGACTGTTGGACTCGGGATCAATAACGAGAAACTGGTCGCGCCTGATTTTTCCAAATTGCCTTTTTTACCCTTGACCGCTCAAGTGGATAGTGAGTTCTGTAGGCTAACATATGGGGCCTGAGCTTATAGTCCATCAGCAGCGGAAAGATCGGTTAAATATAAAACTACCAGCGGGGAACAGTTCGAGCTGCACAGGCTGACCTGTGACGGCAAGAGTTTCCATCTGAAGGGTGGAAACACAGATTCTGTCGTGACATTTCTATGATTTGAACGTCAGTTTGAGTATCACACAGCAGCTTATGTAACTATCCTTTGTTCTGACCTGATAAACTGGAGTGAACGAGGATGCCAGTTTCTGAAGGTGTGTGTCTGTGTGTGTAATGAGTTTGGTATATGGGTTATCAAATGGGAACCTCCCATCACAGATGTTCCCTTAAATTGAACTCAAGGTACCTCCAGACGGCTCGGCAGCAAGTTCTGGAAAAAGGACAGAACTGTATCGTATTTAACTGAACCGACACTGGAGCAACAATCGGACACAACACTACTCAAGACATGTCCACACCTCTAGTGACAACACTGGTTGACTGCTTTGACTTTTCTGTCCTTCTATGCATCTAGGCCTGTTCGATTTTGTCCAAAAATAAAATCCCAATTTTCTTCTCTCAAAACCAGACTTCTGATTATGATTTTTTTGTGAAATGACAAAAGGCCAATTGAATCGAACGCAACTGGATTTGGTTTTTGTCTTGAAGACGTTTCACCAGGTGAAACGTCTTCAAGACAAAAACCAAATCCAGTTGCGTTCGATTCAATTTCCTTGAGATAACTATGACCTGGATGAATGAGAATATTCACAGACTTGACAAAATAAATTATTTCAAATATGCATTTTTTATTGAACATTTTGCAAATAATTTCCCCGCTGGGATAAGAGTGCATACCTTGCTCTTTATTAAAACAAAAAATCCCTATTTTTCCACCTCTTTTCGGTCTTGTCATGTGGTACACCACGTGAAAACGAAACCAGCAGAGTTACTTGCTTCGGAGTTGGTGGTGGTGTCGTCGGCTCTGCAACACACTGCTGCCACTCCGGTAACGTTACGTGGTTTTTCTGGAGGTGTTGAAATAAGTTAGTCGTATTTTGCTCTTCATCCGAAGCGTCGAAGCCGAACCACTTCCACACGATGGACTTGCTCTTCTTTTTGGCAACTAAATCCAACGCCGACATGTTTGTTTACAATGTGTGGGAGAGCACGATGGGAGGACGCGAGGGGAGAGTCGCTACGGCAACACAGCGCAGCAGCAGATACATGAACGGGGCTGTACCGTAATTACTCTAGTAGCTAAAGTGAAAAATCATTTTTACGATTTTCACGTTTTGAACATCGTCCTAACTAAATAATTGCAATTACGATTTAAAACCAATTAATCGAACAGGCCTATATGCAACTAATCCTCACGACTTAAAGGAACAGTTCAACCTTTCTGAGAAAAACCTACTTCACAAATATCTGTGAATATACGACAGTGTGATAAAGACTGAAGACAGGTAGAAACCACAAGAAGGTAATGAAGGTGCAGAACGGTTTCTTGGCCAGAAGTAAAGACGTCACTGAAGTCTCGACTGGTTGTTTGGAAACCTCACAGTGAATATTAACCTCCAGGTCTTTACAATAACTCGGCTAACAGGCTGCTGGCTGTAGACATATATTTATAATAAGTGTACTTTCTGTAAAAAAACAAAGAGTTGCTTCAAGTAGAAGCAGCTAATGCGTGAGAAAGGTTTGAGGCAGGCAGGGTGTGTGATGTTTGGAGTGAAAAGAAGCTCTAGCGAGGATAAATTAAGACAAATGTACAAGGATTTGTTTCAAACAGAAGGAATACATGTGATGTGCCTCCTCTTTGTGATTCGGGTTCATGTGTTTGATGTGTTTTGATATAAAAACTCCCTTTAAAGTTTGCATCCCCGAAGACAACCTACATGTTTTTCTTTTTCACCAGCCCGCCTGAACATGCAAGAGCGAGAACTCTAACAATTCACCATGGGAGGCATAAATCAAACCGTGCAGCAGCAGCAGCAGCAGCAGAGAGGAGGCGTGTGGGTGTTGTGTGTTGTTGGGCTGATACCGAGAGACAAATGACAAAGAGCGAGACGGAGAGACGAGGTCAAAACAACAGGACGGGACAGAAAAGACTGAGAGCTCGACAGCAGGACCGACGGGAGCAGGAGAGTCGAGGGGTTTGGAGGCTGAACGGGCAAAAAAATGAGCAATCTATCTGCTCGACAACAGCTGTTTAACATCTGCTGCGTGCCAATCAGAGGAACACCGGGGCAGTCGAGAGGAAGTGGGAGAAGAAGAAGAAGAAGAAGAAGAATGCTTGAAGTTGTCTGATGAGGATGTGAGTGGGATGGAGAGTTGAAGAGAGATGGAGAGACACACAGAATAGAGGAGAGGAATGAGAGATTTAGAGGAGAGGGAAGAAGGTGAAACTGTGAACGAGAGGAGAGAAACATTATTGAGAGAGTCGCAAAGGGGCAGAGAGAAGACTTAAGATGAGAGAGAGATGAGAGAGGATAAGTCTCCAGAGCAGTAAACTTAATTAAAGATTTTTTTTCTTTTTTTTCAGCAGACTGACGAACACTTTGGCGAATGAGAGGAGAGAGGAGCAGAGGAGCGAAGTGAGGGGGAATGGGCAGGAGGCCCAGACAGATAAAAAAGTAAGAAAAAGAGACACGGAGAGCCAAAAAAAAGTTTAAAAGACTAGAAAAAAGTGGAGGTGAAAAGTGAGCGTGCACCTCCGTGGATTAAAGAAACAACATCTGCACACGCCCAGAGAGCGTATGATGCTGCGTTCACGTCTGGTTCAGGATGACGAGGATGCAGAGCTGCAGCATGAGCGACGAGAGTTAAAGGGATATTCCGGTGTAAGTTTAATCCATGGTCTAACACACCGTGACACCGAGTAAGACTCCCCCTCGAGAGGTCAAGTTAGCTGACCGCTAGCTTAGCTAGTTTTAGCAACCTCAGAAAAGACCGCACGATAACAACACACTGCAGCTTATGTCTCCAACTAGAAACCGCCATCAAAAAGCCACAATTAATGGTGAGAACAGCAGCAAACTTCAGCAACAGTACATGTACAGTCCCAGCACACAGTACGAAGCATCAAACATCTGCTAGCTTTGCTGGATTTGTATTAAAAACACAGCACAACTCACCCTCTCCTCCAGCAGCCTGCCTGTGTGGGGAAGCCCTGACGAGTCGATTACCGAGTGCAGTAGATTTCTGCAGCTCAAGGATGAAAATGTCTGATTATTACTCCATGGGACGCTCAGTTCTTATTATCGAGAGCTGACAGGGAAAATAACGGAAGTAATGGAGTAATAATCAGACATTTTCATCCTTGAGCTGCAGAAATCTACTGCACTCGGTAATCGACTCGTCAGGGCTTCCCACACAGGCAGGCTGCTGGAGGAGAGGGTGAGTTGTGCTGTGTTTTTAATACAAATCCAGCAAAGCTAGCAGATGTTTGATGCTTCGTACTGTGTGCTGGGACTGTACATGTACTGTTGCTGAAGTTTGCTGCTGTTCTCACCATTAATTGTGGCTTTTTGATGGCGGTTTCTAGTTGGAGACATAAGCTGCAGTGTATTGTTATCGTGTGGTCTTTTCTGAGGTTGCTAAAACTAGCTAAGCTAGCGGTCAGCTAACTTGACCTCTCGAGGGGGAGTCTTACTCGGTGTCAAGGTGTGTTAGACCATGGATTAAACTTACACCGGAATATCCCTTTAACTTTTTAGAGAGAACACCCCCGAAAATACACATAGCTGACACAGGTACACGTTTCACTGAGTTACCTGAATCAAACACATTTAAGTTCACTGTAAGCCGACATGTGACTCATGTCATTCTGTCAAAGTCTCAGGCGACTCCCAGGTCATTTTCAAGGCCAGTCTAACCAAAACAAAGTCATATTAGCTGTCTAATACAGATAATATTTGCCACTTTGTCTCAGGCCGGAGACATATTTGCTTTTAAACCACCTGTTCACGCAGACAACCAGCTGCGTCGTGAACGTAGTCGATCACATACTTGCCTGTAAACTACACCATAACATCCATAATGATGTTTTTATTTCTGTATAATCACTGCTGACTCAGAGTCCACCGTGTTTCTACAGAAGCCCAGAAGGACAAACACTGGACCTTTAACTGTATGGTCATTTTTCAAGACTGTAGTTTGTTTATTTCATATTTAAGCTATTCTTTTGATATCTGTCTCCCACCATGACAACAGGAGGGCTTCATACACAACATAATGTTTGTTAGCTCGTATAATGAAGCCGTCAGCCTCTCACCGGCCGGCGCGTCTCTGACTCTCCCTGATTAGTCGAGAAGAGAATGCTAAGCAGCGCCTTGACATTGAAAGAGCAAACAGTATGTTAATAACTGTTATGATCTCTGTGGGTGGCGCATAAACCGGGGTGAGAAAAATAAACAGCAAACTCACAGCAACACACACACACACACACACACACACACACACACAGCCTGCTTCTGTGTGAACAAACAGAAAAACTTGGAAACAGTCGTGCACGTATTTTGTAACGCATATCTGCAGCGGTAATCAGTTTAACTGTGACATGACTGATATTTCCATATGGACTCCAGATTGTAGTCAGAAGTGTTGCAGGAGTTTTGAGAGCTTAGCTTTCCCATGACAGTATGTTTGAGGGGTAACACAGGTCTGATGTTTTAGCATTACGGGGTTACAGTCAGGTTATATTACAAGTCCTGGCTGCTTAGAAAACACTGACAGTAAAGCTGTGAATGGGAGAAGTGTTGCTTGTGTAGTAACGTTTTCAGCTGTGTTTAAGTCGACCTTCCTTTAAACAAGCACCACACTGTTATAGATAAAGACAAACCTAAAGAGGTATATTGAAGTATATTATATTTGGTGTATTAGCCTTTCTGTGCATGTTAAAGTCCAAAGGAGACTCTCGCCTGCAGAAGTAAAGCTTCTGCACGGCCTGAAACGTCTGCTCTGGAGTCGAGCCTTTACTTCCATGACTCATGTGCGTGACTGTGTAGCAGGTGTTATATAAACATATTATATATATTATAAAAGTTATGCTGTTGCTACTGTGACGAAGGTTAAAACATTATATTTGAAATAAAAGATGGTTACATAATAATGATGTCAGAGAGGGATGGTATACGTGGCTGAAGGACCCAGATGCACAGACGGGAGACCGAGGTTGCAGGGATTTGTCCAAAGTTAATTAGCTCAAGAAGGGAAAAGACATGAACATGAACATGACAGACGCTAAGACAAACAATGAAACGACACAAATGAGGGAACGAGACACAGGTGAGACACACGAGGGCAGGTGCAGATAATCGAAACAGAACAGGGAAGACGAGACATGAGACACAAGACCTACAAAATAAAACAGGAAGTGGCAAGAACTAAAAACATGAAACTTGACAAAACAAAAACATCGAACCATGACAAATGAGTGATGACTCTGGTGGTTCTGTCAGAATCGGGCTCCAACATGTACGGCTGTACCGTCGCCATGGTTACAAGCTGTAGAGGCGTTATTTTAGATCACACTACCTTGCTCGACATGACCCGCCCTACTCTGCCTCTGATTGGCTACATCGTGCCCTTTAAAAAACTCTCACCAAAGAAAACTGAAAGTTAGCTTAATGTGATCTCTTTAAGGTGATGACGGCGAAACATTCACAGAACATCTTCTGAACAATTGTTGCCAAAGTGTATCACTGTCATTTTCGACTCACAATAAAAAATCTCAAAGGTCCTCATGCAACTTTTTCCACTTATATGCTCGTAGACAACTTGGACAAAGGTTTTGATTTATAAAAAATCGTTTCCAAGTGCTTCCTGTCGCATGACATCATCTGCTTCCTGCTCCTTCCGGCTGAAGACATGGCGGCTGCAAATCCTCCTGGAAAGAGGTCATTTTCATACATTTCTTATGATTTTCCCCACAAACATTATAATTATTTAATCATTCAAGTATCTAGAGTAACTCTACCCTCAAAACTTTTACCTAGGATGAATATTTTTTTGTTCATGGGCAGTTCAAATTGTTTGTTGTTTTGAATTTTATACAGGGGGAACCAAGGTTTGAACCACGATCATCAGCTACCTTCCTGGAATGATGATATCCATCGGTATCCATGTACGGTTTTACGTATTTTCTTTTGTTTTACTCCCTCCACCTTTTTGTTATTATTTATTATGACTATATTAATATTTTGTTATCACTATATCATTGTTATTCTTTCTATATTATTATTAGGTGACATTTGACCGAGTGACAAGCTGTGTGACTACTGGCGACAATTGTTGCCAGTCATAAAAATGCTATTTTCTTCAAAACAAAGTTCAAAATGGAAAAAAATAAATACATAACATGATTCAGAGGGACTCAACTGATAAAATGATCTGCCTTACAACTCCGAAAACAATCTGGGCACAAATGGGTTAATGGAGCCGACACAACCAAAGCGAAAGCGAAACCACAACCGAATTTATAGGGATTTAATCATTTGTTCTTTTAGTTTTTACCTTGAATGAGTTTTACATGAACAGGACATTTCTTCTAAATCTAATAACCTGAATGAAGCCATATATCTGAATAACCGTGCTGGTGACTCTGGGGGATCGGCAGGTGTGAGACTGGAACGTGGTTCCTCTTAATTGGGGAAACTCCAGATTTTAATTAGGCGAAGTCTTGCTCGGCTTGCACAATGCCTCCTCACCTGTGAGTCTAATTACATGATGTCTTGCTCCAGGCAGTGTTTAACTTAAATACAGAACACAGGGGGTACGTTAACAAATGGAGTCACTCCATTTTGGCTTTATACGTTATGAAGAAAAGGTGGTCGGGTCGCTTAATTCAGGAGCAGTGCAGAGTGTGAGAGTAACAGAACAAAGGCAGCAGGAAGAGGTGAGAAAAGGCGTTTCTGTGCATGAATGTTTAAAGAGCCGGCTCTCGAACGAAGCAGCGTGTGGAGGAGAAAAAACAACACAAAGGAAGTTCAGTTTGAAGCGTCATCACCGACCTTGGAAAGAAAAAACATCTCCCCTGAAGTTCCATTTGGTGGTCGTCATCGGGAAACGTTCAGTGACCAGTTGTCATGGAAATGAAGATATTCATATTCTATTTTTTTACAGAACACTTAGCCTCAGTCGTGCTGGATAAAATTGAAATTCAGTGACTAATTTAGTGCTAAAGTGCTAAAAATCATTTTTTAAACAAAACACTACAAATTAAGAATAATCTAAATCGAAGTGCCACGTCGGGTCAACCGTACTGACAAAATGAGCTAAATCTACAGTAATAAACTCGTGTTTATTCTGTAACCCAGTGACATTTAAATGCCAAAAACATCCTGGTGATATACAACAACTCCATAAATATTGTCTCGCTGTAACATCAGTTCTGTTCTCCTGAGATACTTAATTTATGCTGCAGCAAATGGAGCCTGAAAAACGCTTATTTACAGCCCTTAAACTGTATTTCATAACCGCTGTCATAAATATTTTGAATGCAAAACAGGCATATTTATGGACCTCAACCGCAAAACTTAATGTGGAAACAATCAGCGAAATTGGTCTGTTTTGCTATTTCGAGTGCGTTTACACAGATGCAATTAATTATTCCGCCAAGATTAAGCTCGTTTTTAAAAAAGCCAAACTCCCCCCTCCCGCTGATTTCCACAGATTTAATAGACGTGGCTTGTGTGCTGCGGAGCGATAACCTTTCCATTCCCCTAAACGGCCACTTTTCTAAAAGGAGTTCTGCATGTGTGTCACTCCGGGCGACGTCCTCGGAGAATATTCGCACCAGTACAACTTCTCATCTCCATCAAGGTCAAAGGAGGAGGAGAGAAACTCGGAGCCAAAGACAATCCCGTGCTTTCCCTCAAGTTTTCTCCCAACTGTTGTCGACTTCTTCTTCTTCTCCTCGCAGACCTGCGGGCCGTTTGCAGAGTTTTTTCTTCGTCGACACATGCCAGCGTCTCTTGATGCCGTGCCAGCATCGCTTAGCCGCAGCCTGGTTGTGACATTCCTCCCGGCAGAAACGAAGGCTGTGACTCCGGCGAGATTTTCAAACATTTCTCAAAGCGCCGATGAGCAAAATTATGGCTAATTAGTCACCAGGCTGCCGTGGTTTATTAGGAGTGACAATGGCACATCTATAGCTGACAGCATCTCTCTCTCTCTCTCTCTGCAAACATCTCTCGCTCCATCCGTCGCTCGCTGCCGTCAGCAGTGACATTACAGGAACGGAAGACGCTATTGAAATAAATAATTCACCATCACATCTGTTATCTATTCACGGTAAACATTCCTCTCATCAGCGTTTTGATGTGAACGGCTCATCTGTCAGCAGCCTGACAGAGGGACGCTTCTGTGCAGAGCAGATGCCATTCAGATTCAGTCTATACGTCTTTTTCTGTGCATTTCAGCCTCAGCACAGCTTTTTAGCATAACCGGCTGGCCTACATGCTGCTTGGCCTACATTAGGACTATAGTTCAGAGAGAGAGAGAGAGATTGGTAGTTAACAGCTGGGTCGTTATTGAAGGGTTTTGCAGTTTCCTTCACCTCCTGACTTTATTTGGCCTCTTGTGAACTCAGCCGTGACATATTGTCACCTGTTCAGCTGAAACAGCAAATATTTCAACAAACATATTTTCCCATCCAGCAGATGTGGAGCAACATAAGCAGTCATTTGGAGTTGAGTTTCTCAATCCAATATCCTCTCTCTTGGTCTTAACCAAAACCCTGATGGAAGAATCTGGCAATTTAGCTGCTAAATGTTTGTTACTGGAGTTTTTATTTTGCTGTGGCGAGACGGTGAAACAGGGAGCTGAAAGACACTGAAGCTGTTTACAAGAAGGGGATGAGCAGACTGTACTTCCTGAGGAAGCTGAGATCCTTCAACGTGTGCAGCAAGATGTTGGAGATCTTCTATCAGTCTGTGGTGGCCAGTGAGCTCATGAAGAAGGCTGGCTCTGTGATTGGCTGTAAACAGGACACTCTGGAGGCTGTGGTGGAGAGGAGGACACTGAAAAAACTGTTATCCATCATGGATAATCCTCTCCACCTCACACTGGTCAGACAGCGGAGCAGCTTCTCCAAAAGGCTGCTTCAGCTTCGCTGTCGTAGCAACAGATACAGGAAATCTTTCCTGCCACAAGCCGTCACTTTACACACTAATGCCGTTTTCTCCACCGACAGTACCAGCTCGCCTCGCCTCCACTCAGCTCGCCTTTTTTGCGTTCCCATTACTGAAATCTGGTACCTGGTACCTGCTAAAGTGGAGCTTTTTTAGTATCACCTCCGTATAAGTTCCAACCGAGCTGAGCTGATACTTCTGTGTGACGTAAGCTGGCAGCCGGCCGCTGATTGGACAGAGAGCGACGCCGCTTGACGACTCATGACGAGCGCGACGTCCGAGCCTGACGCCCGCTACCTTTAAAAACTAGCATCTGCGTTCAGTCAACATAGCGATTACATGGAAGGAACAACGCGCAGGAACACGGCGTGGACCGTGGCAGAGGTGGAGACGCTCCTGAGTGTTGTCGCTGAAGACGCATCCAGAACGAGCTCGATGGTGCGACAGGAAATGAAAAGGTGGACGTGTTTTAGCGTAGCCCACAGCTAGCCCTGTTTATGTGTCGCGTGGATAAGTACGTCACTGATGACGAGCCGCCCGCGTTGATGACGAGCCGCCCGCGTCGATGACGACCCATCGACGTTGATGACGACCCGCCCACGTTGATGACGACCCGCCCGCGTTGGTGACGACCCGCCCGCGTTGATGACGACCCGCCCGCGTTGAAGACGACCCGCCCGCGCTGAAGACGACCCGCCCGCGTCGATGACGACCCGCCCACGTTGAAGACGACCCGCCCACGTCATGACGACCCGCCCACGTCGATGACGACCCGCCCACGTTGAAGAGATACTAATTCTAGATGGAAACGAACGCGTCTGAAACCAAACCAAGTCGAGCCACGCTGAGCCGAGGCGAGCTGGTACTGTCAGTGGAAAAAACGGCATAACTCTCTCACCTCTGCCCAACAGAGAGAACTCTGATCTCTCTACTGTTTTTACTCCGTTTAAAACGTTTACATCTGCACATTCTAGGTTCTTTTAAGTCTATTTATCTATTCATATTACCTGTGGGTTCTGTTGTTTTTGCATATTCATGGGAATTGTTTATTTCTTGTACAGTTGTATAGATTATTTTTGTTTATAGTTTAGTCTAGACTGTATATATATCTTGCTTCTATTTATGTTATGCTATTCTATTCTATTCTAAATGATTTGTAGAGCTGGGTGATAATTCTCTGGGTTCATCCCTTCACATGTATGAAGTCATGTGATCCATCTTTAATACAGACTCATACTGACAGTGGTTGTTTAAAGTCAGTGGCTCTTGTGTTTCAGGCCTGTTGACTGACTGGATGCTCAGCACTGCTGATGAGTGTTCCTTCACAGAAATTAAAGAGCTGCACTACGTTTTTAATGTCCATGGCAACAAGACGCTATCCTCCAGCAGCTCATCATGTTTTGTGTTTCAGAAAAAAGGAAACTCCATTTGCCACATCTTACTTTAAAAGTTTCCATCGTTAGCAGAGTAATAATCTGGACCCATTTTCATATAATTGTTGGAAACTTTTTTATATACCGAATGTTGAAGGCCGTCAGTATGTGTTCTCTCTCTCTCTCTCTCTCGCTGCCTGTCTTACTCACTGCTCCGTCCCTCGCTCGCCCCTCGTTCTCCTCCTCCAGGCCCTTATAAAAACCATATTAGTTGGATGTGAGTAGCAGCAACAGCCTTTGGCGACATGTGTGGGGCTAAGGGACCTTAATTAAGAGGCCCATTTATAGTTCCTCATGCCGGAATGACAAAGCTGCGGCTTTCGGTTTTGACACAGCTCTGTCTGTCTGTTTGAGTCATTGTCTGTCTCCCCCCATCTGTCCTTCTGTCTCCATATTGTTCTGGAGGGCCTGACTGACCTTATGAGTGGCTGTAATGAGGAGGAGAGCCGGGCCCACACTGAACGACACGCCACGGCAGAATAAGAGCTATGCTGGGCTTCAGAAGGAAAACTCACATTTAACCGTCTGCAGAAATAGTCGTGATATAAACATCACACAGGAAACGGTCGTGTATAAAACGACTGGCTGAGCTGGTAGTTGGAGGTTTAGAGCTGAATTTCGGGTCATTCCATGAAATCGGTGCCTTTTCAACTTTGAAAAGTTAAAATTTAAATTATATTTAATTGCTATTTTTTCAGTAGACAGTTTATAATGACAAGAAATGATATTGTGCCATCTCAGCTATGGAATTTCATATTTTATAACTGTTTTAGTCAAGTCCTGTTACTGGAAAGGTAACAGGGTTGACAGTAACAGGGTTGACCATTTCAAGCTAATCTGCCCATTGCTAGCTAAAACAAATGTTAGCTAAAGCACATGCTATGTACTTTGAAAGGAAATTACATGCACATATTGATTATATTATGAGAAATAAATAATTGTTTGGATTTATATGTTAAAAAATGGTAACAGGGTTGACGTTGTATGCTTGTCCCTCCTGGTTCAACCTTGAAAAAACATCAAAAATAGCACATCAGAGATGAGCAAAACTTACTTGTCACTGAGCTGTTAGCATCCTGGTTCAGAGATGATGCAGCCTCCTGTAAATCATGTCAAATCTAGAATGTACCGTTATTTTGATAGGGTTTTTTGGTTAGGGTAACAGGGTTGACATAAAATTAGGGAACACCGATAAATTGGTAAATATTTATTACAATTAATATATATTTTTACCAAAAACACTGTTTCACAATAAGATCATACTTAAAACAATATGTAAATGTGAACATTTTAACATTTTGCCAACATTTTACAAATTAAAAGTCCTGCTGACGTACAACAACAACAACAGTGAGGGACAGGCCAAAAACCTCACCCTCATCAGCTTAAAAATCATTTTTATTATTTAAAATAATATTTAATTGATTTTAATTTGATGTTTTATTGAGGAGAGAAGACATGGTAATGTTATATTTTCAAATTACATCTTTGTTTGTTGTTACTGTAATTTTATGACTGATAATTTCTTGGGGACACAAAAGGCACCGATTTCATGGAATGACCCGAATACATAATCGGGTGTTGGGTTAGCTTGTGTGCTATGTGACTGGGGGAGAGATAAGTTATGATTTTTAGCCTGTCTGGAGGTTTGTCCACCACTTCGGTCCAATCTGAAATATCTCAACAATCTCAAAGTGAATTTGGTTCTCGCAGCGATCCACAGAGCTGACATCTCCACCCTGAAGCTGACATTTTCAGTTTGGGGTGAAATGTCTTGACAACTGGATGGATTTAATTTGGTTGATATATTCACATCTTCTTCAGGATTCATTTTAATATGTTTTCTATTTCTGTCAATCTTTCGAGTGGTTCATCATGTCTAAATTTAACTTTGTCTAATATTCAGAATACCAAAACACAGACGGGTATCCTGCCAAACTAGAGGACAGCATGTGAGTGTCTCACCTAGACGTGAAAAGCACATGTGTGTCTGACACTGCAGTAACAGCAGGATGTGATAATAACAGGAGCAAAGGATGTTCATATTAAAACGAGTCCACACAGGCAGGAGGTCCGGATGGACGGGTCGGTCAGTGACAGGACCTTCACCCAGATGATGAGTGATGAAGCTGATAGTCAGCGGTGGGTGTTTTACAGGAAGTAGTTATAAAATAAAGTTATTACGCTATTAAAACCAAACCATGATCTTCCCCTGAACCTTCTTTATCTTCTTTCATGTTTTAATTGTATGCATGAAGCCTGTTTGTGTTTCATGCTCTGTTTTGAATTTTGTCTGCAGACACTGTGTGGAGCAGTGTTTCTAATCTAAGAATTTAACATTTGTGTGTTTTTTTACACAGTAGACACGAGAACATATCGTACGTAATGAGATGAGTTTCACTTTCATCATCTGTAAACAGAATTTCATATAGAAGTCACACTATCTGATCATTATTTATTCATTCTGTTGCCTTATATGTAAGAAGGACAAACAATCGCTGAGCAACAAACACATATTTCACATAATTAAGGCCTCACATTTCATACCGTGACATTTTAGTTAAGTAGTAAAAAAGAGAGAGAAACAGGAAACAGAAAGAGCTGAAGCAGTGGGGCATCTCGCTCTATTTTAGGATTTACATATGTATGTAATTCATCATGTGTCGTGTTATGATTCATGAGACGCCGCCTGGTGTCCTCAGGCACTTACAGTACAAACTATCCAAACATGCACACATGACTGAAGGTTTACAGTCCAACATGTGAATAATACAAATGTGCATCACAGTTATTTGAATGGACGAGGTTACCGCACATCCTTTGTCCCCTAATAGACTTCTGAAACAGGAAGCAGCTGCGTGGCGGAGCGTGGAAGTTTAAAACAAGACACGGATAATGAAACGCTACCATCACTGCTTTTTAATCACACACAGTATGAAACTTAATTATGACGCTTTAATGATTTATATGCCGTTCAGCGCACCCTGCGGAGCGTCGTCTCATCTCCTGTCTGACGACCGCTGCGTGCTATATGATAAGAAAAACACTACGTTCAGATAACTAGATTTCTTATTTGTGTCCCACCTTGAACCCGTATTAAAACATATTAAATCTCCCACAGAGTCGTGCATCTGCATCACTTTCCTCGCGCAGCATCGTCTATCCCCGTAATTGAAACTCATGAACCACACGTGTGTGCATGTCTTATTAAATCTGAGGTTCGTATGATACATACGATACGAAACGCGCCCGAGGGTAGTCAACACACCACAGTTACTCACAGTCGTAGAAACGAGGAGAGGAGAGGAAAGGCGGGTGGTTTAAGATAACAAATTAACATGGAATTACAAATATACTTAAAGGGGAATTGCATACAATTTCAGCATGCGCATGTTTTATTCAGCGTGCCTCGAGGCGGTGCGGTTTGTTTATGCGAGCGAGCATTACACTTCCCCACCGGAACAGATAATGATGGAGAAACAGAGGCCGGGCCGCAGCGAGGAATTAGAAAATGTTATTAAATGTGAGCATTTCTGATGACGGATGCACAAATTCAGGAAAGTTATATACAACTTTTATGAAGGTTAAGTAACTCGGGACCTTGTTAGGTGTTAGAATTATGTTTGACCTCGCGTAACGTAAAATAATGGAGCTCACGTAACATATACTGTTTGGAAATTAAGTCTGTATGCTTCAGTATAGTGTTATTATATATATTAACTGCAGGTCCTTTTTTTTTTTACTTTTCCACCAGCCGTCACACAAAGAAAACATGTAATCATCTGTTCTGAATATATGGAATTCAAATATATAAGATAATCTATTCCACTTCTAAGTAAAGAACGGGGCTTCTGAGGTCAAGAACATGATAACAATTCTTTAATACAACCTTTTAAATCTGTCTCTGTAGAAACAAATGGGATAATATTATTTTAGCATCTAATTATTTAAAGCTCCTTTCTTTCTGGTCTTAGTTGCTGTTGTTACACTCAGTGTTTGTTGTGCCTATATGTGTGTGTTCCGGAGAAAATAACACCGCCACGATGTCAACAACAAGGAAATTAAGCCACATTAAAACCACATTGATCTGCGGACACGGTCGCTGTATATGATCTCCAGCTACACTGATGGATAGCAAATTCATTTCAAAGTAGAGAACTTCATAATGTTTTGTAGGCTGTATAACGCGGTGTGCCGAGCCCAGAGTCCTGACGTTGAGACGCCCTCGTTCAGAATAACTATAATGCCGTTTTTCCACCGACAGTACCAGCTCGCCTCGGCTCAGCGTGGCTCTACTTGGTTTGGTTTCAGACGCGTTTCCATCTAGAATTAGTATCTCTTCAACGTGGGCGGGTCGTCTTCAACGTGGGCGGGTCGTCATCAACGTGGGCGGGTCGTCATCAACGTGGACGGGTCGTCATCAACGTGGGTGGGTCGTCTTCAACGTGGGCGGGTCGTCATCGACGTGGGCGGGTCGTCTTCAACGTGGGCGGGTCGTCTTCAGACGTGGGCGGGTCGTCTTCAACGTGGGCGGGTCGTCATCAGCGTGGGCGGGTCGTCATCGACGTGGGCGGGTCGTCATCGACGTGGGCGGGTCGTCTTCAGACGTGGACGGGTCGTCATCGACGCGGGCGAGTCGTCATCGACGCGGGCGGGTCGTCATCGACGCGGGCGGGTCGTCATCGACGTGGGCGGGTCGTCATCGACGTGGACGGGTCGTCATCGACGTGGACGGGTCGTCTTCAACGTGGGCGGGTCGTCATCGACGTGGGCGGGTCGTCTTCGACGTGGGCGGGTCGTCATCGACGTGGGCGGGTCGTCATCGACGTGGGCGGGTCGTCTTCAACGTGGGCGGGTCGTCATCAGCGTGGGCGGGTCGTCTTCAACGTGGGCGGGTCGTCTTCAACGTGGGCGGGTCGTCTTCAACGTGGGCGGGTCGTCTTCAACGTGGGCGGGTCGTCTTCAACGTGGGCGGGTCGTCTTCAACGTGGGCAGGTCGTCTTCAACGTGGGCCGGTCGTCATCAGACGTGGGCGGGTCGTCATCAACGTGGGCCGGTCGTCTTCAACGTGGGCCGGTCGTCATCAGTGACGTACTTATCCACGCGACACATAAACAGGGCTAGCTGTGGGCGACGCTAAACACGTCCACCTTTTCATTTCCTGTCGCAGCATCAAGCTCGTTCTGGATGCGTCTTCAGCGACAACACTCAGGAGCGTCTCCACCTCTGCCACGGTCCACGCCGTGTTCCTGCGCGTTGTTCCTTCCATGTAATCGCTGTGTTGACTGAACGCAGATGCTAGTTTTTAAAGGTAGCGGGTGTCGGGCTCGGACGTCGCGCTCGTCATGAGTCGTCAAGTGGCGTCGCTCTCTGTCCAATCAGTGGCCGGCTGCCAGCTTACGTCACACAGAAGTATCAGCTCAGCTCGGTTGGAACGTATACGGAGGTGATACTAAAAAGCTCCACTTTAGCAGCTACCAGGTACCAGATTTCAGTAATGGGAACGCAAGAAAGGCGAGCTGAGTCGAGGCGAGGCGAGCTGGTACTGTCGGTGGAAAAACAGCATAAATATCTTTCTAGCTGCACATCCACGATGGGTTTCAGGCATCTGCATAAAAAAAGCCTTCTATCAACTTCCACCACAGTTCAACACAGTCACATTACAACATTACAGACTTTCCATCTGGAGACAAAAGGCTTCTGCCCACAAGGTAAACTACTAATTGTCGGGTTGAGCCTCTGAGGAATTGATGTAAGTCAATGAAACGTCCTAACAAGTTCCACAATGTGTGTGTGCATGTGTGTGTGTATGTGTGTGTGCATGTGTGTGTGTGTGCATGTGTGTGTGTGTGAGAGAGAGACACACTCGCTGGCCTCTCACCCTGAGAGCCACCACACTCTCAGACGCTCGTCAATAAGCCATTTTTCTCACCTCTCCACTGTCGTTTGTCTGGCCGGCAGAAACCAATAGGAATCCATTATATTGAGCAGCGGGCTGATTTCAGTTGGACAGTCGGGCTCACAGTGTCCTGACAGTGACCAATTGAACGCTGAGATACAGTCTCCGCTGTCCAATACAGTTCAAGGAGAATGGAGGGAGATCGGGATTCTTAATTGCTAATAGACTCGGCGGCTCCATCTGCCCTCGATCTGCTCCCAGAGCTGTGACTTTCATCCTCTGCTCCACATTTACACACTGAGCTCATTGTTTTATCTAGTTTCACTGAATGAGAGCTGCGTTTTTAACTTGTCCATTCATTATTATTAGCAGCAGTGTGCAGGTTTGGTTTTATTTATGAATTATTAGTGGGCTGTGCTCGCAATCCATAGTGGGCTGTGCTTTCCCATAAGTATAATTTCCCATAAGGAATGAATGGGACGGGGTCAAAAAAATCGCAGAAAAATCGACGTTTTTCAAACATCTCCTGCTCTGGCAAACTTTGACCTAGAGACACCATTCAAACTTTAAAATGTAGGCACAAGTCTTATCTATTTGAGTTGTATTTGAACTTTCTTTCTACGATGTTTAGTTTTTGAACGGTGACCCTTAATTGATCGTGAGCGATTTCGAAAAAATTCAGAAAAATTCAGGATTTTCAATGAGTGTGTATTGCGGAATGTTCGCGCAGCACCAACTGGCAGAGTGGGGGAGCCTGAAAAAACTCTCCGAAAATGTTTTCTTTAGATGACGATCCTAGCCACAGATTTCACACTACAATAGTGATATTTTCCAAGAATGTAGCCACACTTGTCTTCTGTCTGCAAGATGTGTCCACTTTATCGGGAGGATGTACGGTTTTTGAATTATCTGCGTCTAACCGACACAAACTCCAGCAACTGCCCCATAAGCCCCAATGTTAAACGGGAAGAGGATTTTCGGAGAAAAGCAGAAACTGCCCCTTTTTTAACTCGCTCCTATTACCACATTTTTCAAAGTAGGACCACAAAACTTGATGACTGTGTTCTTTAAGGCCTTTCCCGCTTGATGGTGAAAAATTTTGCCGATACCACCTTTGATTTTGAAGAAATAGCAGTAGTTTCACGAGGTGATTCTCAGCTGAAATCGCTCTGAAATCAGCTGTCTCAGTCACTGTCGTCAGGTGCACTTGACAACCGTCACCGTGGCAACCGAGATCCTCTGGGCCAACAGAGAGATCCTCTGCAAAACTCATGGACATCTCTGCCATACTTTGACCTAGAGACACCATTCAAACTTTAAAATGTAGAGACAAGTCCAGGCCATCAACGTGGGCTATGACTTTTTTGCAGCTTTTAACTTTTGCACAGCCCACTCTCGCGATTCCCCGCAGGGGAATTGTCTAGTTAAGGTTGGATCTGAAGAAGAATCGTTCATGTCGACAAAGTTTGGTTCATTTTAACAACTTACAGCAAAGACAGTGAGGTCAACGACTGGATTTACCATCAGTCACAGATAGGGTTGCAAAGAGGCGGAACATTTCCGGTAAATTTCCATGGGAAGTTAAGCTGGGGAATTTTGGAAATAGTCCCCACAACTTCCCCCTGTTCCTCACGTGATTTGCCATATAATTTTGTGATTGGTTGATGTGGTGGCTTTTTCCACCAATAGGAAAGGGGGTGTCATGTGTTTTTTTTGCTTGCAAGCACTTCCTGTTTGCGGACACGTTACTGAGAAAAGCCCGTTTGTACCGTTTCTTCCTGCACCAAACACCAAACATGACAGCGATATTCGCGAAAAAGTGTCGCGCACATTATTTATCACAAGTCCGGTTTTACTCGGCCTATCAACACAATTTAAAAACTGGTATATAGTGTGAAGTCCGCACTTTCGCCACAAGTTGAAACGGAGAATCAGTGAGGCTGCGTCTCGCTGCTCCATCGTCTTAAAGCGGTCACGTGATTTGGACGCGCCGGTGTGCTATGTTCATGTGATTGAGGAATGGCATGGATATTCAAGTGTCTTGGATGGTTTGTTTTAGTCAAGATTATGCTAAAATATACTTTCCCCAACTATATTTAAGTTCTCTATGAAGAGCCAACCTTCAATTTTGAAAATTCCCAGTTTATTCCCATTTATTCCCAAGTTTCCATCTTTGAAAATTCCCAGAATTTTGCAACCCTAGTCACAGACCATAATGTGAGTGGTATGGATTCAGTACCTGGAGCAGGAATATGCAGTTCTGTAGCACCAAAGCAACACTGATCAGTAATCAATGATGATCAGCAGCTGGTGAAGCTCTGAGGTGTTAAAAACTGGTCATATAACAGCTGGAATATATCAGCTGTTTGACAATGTGCCACCCAAAGGATCAACTAAACACACTGAATTATTTCTCAGCCTTAAAAACCTCATTTCTTTTCTTTTGTGCGTTCTATTGTTTTGTTTTGCTGTTCCGTCTACAAGGACATGTACTTTTTACTAATGTGTCTTCCTTTTTATGCTGATTTATTTTGGCTGAATGGTTAAGAAGAGCTGTTATTGTAGCAGGTTTTACTTGTCAAGCTTTGGGGAAAAAAGGCAGTAAAATACCCTGTAATTTTGAAATTAAATGAAATGAAATGTCCGACCCACAAATTTTGGTGCCATGTAAACGCAAGACAGAACACGAGGAATTCAAACGGCTCCACTAAAAAGGAAAAACCTCAAACCAATTAGCCGAGATTGTTGTTGATATGAGCAATTATTTCTAAATATCAGATAAAATGTTTTAGGCAAAAGCAACATTTCTAAAGATGGAGAAATGAAAATGAGCAGAGATGAAGCTGTGAGGCGAAGCGAAGAGGAGACGCAGCATCCTCAGCAGTCAGTAGGTCTACTGCACAGCAGGTGATTTAATCTCAGCCCCGAGCTGGAAATACTCCAACAACCTGGTGACCTACATCGGGTTCCTACTATCATCACATTACAGCCGCGATTATATATACGAGCTTCACTTCTTAATATTCCACTGTGCCTGCAGGAGACGACTGAGGGCACGACAACACACCGGAGGCAGTGCAACACACGGGAACGCCGTCTGAAATCAGAAGTTCACGACTCGCTAATGAAGCTACAGGTCAAACTGCAGTCACACAACATACATGTCTTATGCATACCGTATTTCACCAATTAATAGCCCGGGCGTTTAAAAGAAGCAGGCGGCTCTTCGCTGCAGGCCTTTATTTATTTCTACACAGACCTGCACCAGGCCATTATTGTGATGACAGCTGTATTTCACAGCTCCAAGCTTAAACGTAGCGTCATACTTTTTATTTTTCTTCCTTCTTACGTTATCATTTATGTCCATTTGCTGTCCGTTCTCCTCCGTGTTGACCTGTCCTCCGCTGTGTGAAGGTGAGTCGAGTCGTTCTCTCTGACACTTCCTGTTTTTTGTCAAAATAAGAGTGAGTCAGTCATCTAAAGGCCCCCACACACCGGGTCCGACGTCTTCCTTCTCCGACCACTCCGTCGGATCCGTTCGGCAGAAAAGTCACATTGAAACACACCGCCCCGGCTACACAGCAGCGTATACGTGTCTGCAATAAGTCTCCTAAACATCAGGTGGCGCGAGTCTCGTGTCAGTCACCCAAAACATAAAAACAGGAAATGACAGAACGGAGTGCGGACCGTAGCTTATCAGAACAAAGCACACACAGTGTTAGCTCGGCATTACTTGCGTGATGTCGTATTACGGTGGTCTCTCTTCCACCAGGGCAGCCAGCTGCTCCTCAAAGTCCTCGGTCCACACAGCCATGGCTTCCAAACATACGTTGGTTTATCCCCAAAATAACGAACGGTGAAGTGTTGTTTGTAACTCTGTGCCGTCTCTGTTCATGTGGTTTGTTTACCATCGTCACTTCCGCCGCCCCTCCCACACGCCGCGCTGATTCGCTGGCACACCGCCAATCAGAATGGTCACTGAACAGCTAGCTAACAACCAATCAGAGTATCCGACGGCGTCCAACCTCAGACGGCCGACTGAACATGTTCAGTCGGATCAGACGCAGCTGAACACACCGAACAGAGCAGCTCCCGAACTCGTCCGACTCTCCAAACATCGTCGGACCCGGTGTGTGGGGGCCCTAAGATTACGGTACAGCCTTTTCTAACGTTAGATACTTCTCTAATTTTGACAGAAAACCGAAGTGCCAACTGTTTACTTCTGCAAAAATAATGCACATAATCGCCCCGGCGGTTATTCGGGTGGGCGTTTAATACGCAAAAAGGGTGCTGACCCCAGGCGTTGGTTAATGTGGGTGCTTGGTTTTTGGTACGACCCTGACCTGATTCATTAATTCAAACTTGCTGTGTTCTTTCTTTATTTATCTATTATTGTTCGGGAAACTGTTTAGAGGCTGTGCAGGACTGACAACATATATAATTCTGTCATTATTATATCATCTCTTGTGTCAACATGTCTACAGAATCACCTCGGCTACACGGCAGTTTCAGACCGGACAGCTCGTCCGGCTATAAGTGCCAATCGTTGGCAGAGGAACTTGTGTTTTCACCGCCTCGAGGTAAAAAGTTGCACATTAAAACAGCGACTCTGGAGAGCTGTTCCCTCGGGGTGCAGGTACACTTCAGCCGAGGAGATACTCGAGCACGTCTTCAGCGACACTCACACGCTATAATGAAAAACTAAATCCAAAAAAACTCCACCAGCACTTTATTTATGAAGTGCTGTTGTCAGATCTCATGGCTTCGCAGGCTGATGGAGCTGCAGCAGTTCTAACTAATGAGTCAAGTCAGGCCCACTGGAGCCTGTAAGCTCTCCCCAGGCTTCTGTGCTTGTATGTAATTTGCGCTGTAAACATCTCCCCATCGCTCTTGACCTTTAACACTCCAGCTGGGCTGAAGAAAACACTGCCAAGCAGAAACCATCCGCCTGCCAACTACATTCTGGCTTATACAACCATTAATATCTGAATAACTTTTGTGAAACTGTATTTTCTCTTCGGCCCCTGAATTGCTAAGCGAGGTCTTGACAGTGTTAGATCATAAATATGTTTTCCTTTAATTTCCTCTCGCTAATTCTCAGGCAAGCGAGAGCTGCTGGTGCTGGACTGGATTTGATTTAAATACATTTATCCATCAGTATATTTCAGATTTTTACTAATATGAATATGAGCAAAAACATCAGTGGAAGACAAAATGTTTCTCAACATCACTGATATTCTGTTTATTTCATGTGGTTCATGTGGATTGTAATTATCAAAATGCAGAGTTATTGTTAAATTAAACTTACAACAGGGATCGTACGACTCTTTAAGTGCACAACAGCCACATTTTTCTCCTCTTTCTTTTGTCACATGAAAGAAAGCAACAACATATCACCATCAATACGGGACGGATGAAAAAAAATGTCAAGCCCTCGTCTGAGCAAAGAAACTGCTATAAATCAGGGATACGTTACGTACATACGTGCTATGATTTAAGTGTCATGAGTTGTGCTATGTGAGGTCGAGGTGAAGTCTTGAACATTAACTAGAAAGATCAGACATCCATGCTAGCTTTGACCTTAATGCTAACATCAGCATGTTAATATAGCTAGTTTAACAGATACAGATACAGATAACGGTGTGCTCGCTCATCCGGCTGAGGCTGATAGAAATGTCGTATTCGTATTGGACAAATAGTAATGACATTAAACATTTGGATGAAAAGACAGGTATCAGTTCAATCATTTCAGAACTGACGGTGCCGACACTGTAATAAAAGTTCTGTTGACGCTAACTTGAACATGAAAATGAAACATGAAAGAAACCACAACATATCACCATCGATACAGGACGAATAAATAAAAGAATGGAAAAACATTTTCAAGCCCTCGTCTGAGGAAAGTAGCTGATATTTATCAGGGGTACGTTACGTACATACGTGCTATGATTTAAGTCTTAAGGAGTTGTGCTATGCGTGGTCGAGGTGAAGTCTTGAACATTAACTAGAAAGATCAGACATCCATGCTAGCTCTGACCTTAATGCTAACATCAGCATGCTAATATAGCTGGTTTAACAGACACAGATGACGGTGTGCTCGCTCATCCAGCTGAGGCTGAGGCCATGTTTATACACAGCAGGGTATTTAGAGAAACGAATATTTCCCCTCCTCCGTTTTCAAAAATAACATCGTGCACACAACATCGTTTACAAAGAAGTTGTCATTTCCATCAACCCGCATAAATACGCCGTCGAGCGCCATTCTAACTCTGCCAAACCTCTGGGCGGCAGTGTAGGGAGAAGGATAAAGCCCTGCAAGCCAATCAGAATCCTCAGAACCAACAACAACGAATAACACGAGCGACTTCCTGTTCCTTTCAAAACAACGCTCACATGACGTTAAGCATTTTCTGGTGCATAGCCTAATGAGCGTGAGAAGCTAAAACCCCGTTTCTCCCAGCTGACACGACAACACATAACCGGAGTTTTTAGAAATAATCGTTTTCTGTGATAAAAACGGGGTTTTTGTGTAAATGAGAGGCCAAACTGCCTGGAAACATCTGTGTTTTCCCTTCGTGTAAACGGGGCTTAAAAGAAATGTCCGTATTTTTTTGTTATATGGTCATAAACCAAAGTCTTGGACAAACAATAATGACATTAAACATTTGGATGAAACGACACAGGTACCCGGTCCGATCATTTCAGAACTGACGGCGCCGACACTGTAATAAAAGTCCTGTTGACGCTAACTTTAAGTGTAAAGATGACTTTTTGTGAAACTGTATTTTACATCTCATTTCCCTCGAGAACAGATCACAATCAATACGGGATGGATGAAAAAATGGAAAAACAAATGTCAAGCCCTCGTCTGAGCAAAGTAGCTGCTATTTATCAGGGATACGTTACGTATATAAGTGCTATGATTTAAGTCTCAAGGAGTTGTGCTATGCAGGGTCGAGGCTGAAGTCTTCAACATTAACTAGAAGAGATCAGACATCCATGCTAGCTTTGACCTTAATGCTAACATCATGCTAATAACAGATAACAGCATGCTAATATGCTTGTTAGCTGGTTTAACAGATACAGACACAGATAACGGTGTGCTCGCTCATCCGGCTGAGGCTGATAGAAATGTCGTATTCGTATTGGACAAATAGTAATGACATTAAACATTTGGATGAAAAGGACACAGGTATCCGGTCCAATCATTTCAGAACTGACGGTGCCGACGCTGTAATAAAAGTTCTGTTGACGCTAACTTGAACGTTTTGTGATAACTGTATTTTACATCTCATTTCCCCCGAGAACAGATTTTAATTTCGTCTCTTCACCGGTGACAGAGGAGGACGAACAAAAGACCTCGGCACGAGTGGATGACAGCTGTACTTTCTTTTGTTCCTTCTCTCACACTGGTTTACAGTACATTCGTCTCCCACATCTCTCTCCTCTTCCTCCTCTTCCTACTCTACATTTCCCCCCTCCTCTCCTTCCTCCTCCTTTCATCTGCCCCCTCTGCCCCGCTGCAAAATGGCAATATGGCAAATAATTTCTCCTCTCCTTCCTCCTCCACTCCCCTCGTCTTCTCTGCTCGTCTCATTTTGCTTCTTCCCGGCTCGACCCCTCTGATCCCGAACCCGTAGGGGGCTAACACAACCTTTGATATCAGCTCCTCTCTGTTTGACACGACTCCTTCGGGGAACGACTGTACCCAGACAGACAGACCGAGAGAGAGAGAGAGGAGGGAGGAGGGAGAGGGAGAGAAGGAAGACGAAGATTTCACTGATACTTTAAACGCCACTGTCTTTGAAACAGATGACTCTGTCTCTGTATCTCGGCGCCCGAGGCGAGAATTGCAGCAACATGACATGACACATAGGTCACACCGCTTCAAGTGGCAATATGTGTTCAGAGCAGACGAACAAAAACCCAGATAAACTCTCTGTTTGAGAGAGAGAAGGCTGCATCACACTTCTCTCTGTGATTACATGTTATTTTCTTAAAGTCCAAAAGCCAATATTAGCAAACGAGAGTCACAGTTTTCCTCACAAGTGGCTAATTTTACCCGACTATCATTTCTCTGCTTTCAGTTTTTGGCAGGACTCAAAGACAAAATGACTGTTTGCTCTGTTGAGGTTTTCATTTTACAGCGACGACAGCGACTATTTTCATAAAGATTCTCAGTTATTTTCTAAAACATTTGGGTTTGAGAAGCATCTTCTCATTTTCAGCCGGCAAGCGTAGATTTTTATTGACTTAAATTAGAGCTGTCGCCGGCTGTTTCCATCAGCTGTAGCTAGCAGGCTAATCAAGCTGAAGTTTCCATTTCCAGTCACAACAGGCAGATATTTATTTACAGCCTCCGCAAATTTAGCTTGAAGTAGTAAAAAAATACATATGATATCACAAGTGATTGTCTCGTTAAGCGTCCACAAACATCCAAGTGAGAATAAACCGTGCAGCTCCCTGAGATGTCTGCAGAGGACGAGGGTACAACTCCAGCACGATTCTGCAAAACCAATAGCTTTCTGGGAGAAATTACTGCAGCTGCCTGAGGGGAATGAACGCTGAGCATGTGGGGGATCTTTGCAAACGACTCCACGATGCCACAAACTGAAGAATGACCCGGTTCTGTTGAGGCAAACGATGTGTAGGTGTGCAGATAAAAGCAGAGTCAAACCATCATTCAGCACTTTTAGGGTGAAGATGTGCAGAAATTATAAGGAGGAGAAGAAGGTGGAAGCTCACAGGTCTGTTCAATGAGAAGGATCCATCATTCAGATAAATTACAAACAGGACACGTTTCAGAAAGGTCAGTGTTACCTGATAACACAATTAGTTTCATGACGCAAGTGAGCGAGCTGACCTCGCTGTCAATGTCAGCGCGACACTTCTGTCCTTGACACAGAAGCTTTTTCTCTCGGATACGTAACATCACGCTCTGTGCAGCAAACAAACACGCAGCAATCAGCCCAACGTGGACGGTTCAGTGTCGACAATATGACTGAGGAGAGGTTATAAGATGATTTAAAAGCTGTTCAGTGATTGTTTGTCTTATATATTGTAATTCAGACAATTCAGTTCAATCAGACAGCAGCAGTGTGACCACGTTGTTTGTTTGAAACCACTGTCATACGAAGAGTTCTGCATTGATCTGAAAGGGTGACTCAGCAGATTTCACACCTGCTGTTCAGTTTCTGGTCATGAGGTGAACACATCGTCGAACAAACCCCACTTGTGAAGGACTGTTAGTAGGATGAGGTAGATGGCTGGATCAGGATTAAGGATTTGACTATCTTCTGTGGGGTGTCGGTAAGGACTCGGCAGGCAGGTATACGTTTAACCATGTTTATTCAAGGTCCTGATAAGAGTACAGGTAGGTACTATGTATGTATGGTTTCTGAAACAGAATAATAACAGAAGAAATATCAGGAAACTGTGAACCGAGTTATTATTACCAATAACCTGATACATAATATGTATCTAACACACATGAACTGGAACTAACATGCATAAGCCATGGTAAAATAAAATGATGACAATTCAGCCCAAAATAATTCACAACAATATTATCAGACTACAGGAATATCTCCAAATAACATAAATATAAACAAATTATCCACAAAATGATAATTAAATTGCATACAGGCTGTTTACTCTCTCAAACTGACTCCTATAGGCAACATATGGGATTAGGCCCCTCGATAGCGGACTGAACTGTGCCTGAGTAAAAACAAACATTTCTTAAAGGGACAGTAACGCAGGTAACCTGTAGGGGGCACTCTCTTAGTCACCTGTCTACATCACCCGGGCTCAGATGTTTACAGACAAGCTGACGTTTCTGTATCGTTCCTTCCTCACTCTCTGACTCTCTCCTGGAAGTTATAGCGACAGACGATCAAATGAAACCTGCCGTTACCCTTGAGCAAACATTTTTGGAAACCTTTGGGATGATGTAAGTTCACAATTTGACAAAATATATAACAAAAAGGGCATTTTGAGAAATTTCAATGCCTAAAATCTTACATATTATATCTTTAACTTGAACCCATTCCAGCGTTATTAGTTACTTTACACATCGATATGTTGAACTGTAGCTACACATGAATGCTAGCAGACAATGTTTAGTCTGCTGCTTTAAATCATCATCTTATCCATCAGGATGTCGTAACTTGTGGTCATAAAGACATAAACAGTAGCCTAACCAAATAATGAGTTAGCCTGCCATCACTGTCGTACATCACAAGCCTCTCCTCACTGATGAAGCAGATTTTAAACCATCATCATGACAAAGAAGGAAGACATCAAATCAAACACTCTGATAGAACCGATCTACCAATTTTAGCTAAGAATTCAAAACATTGATGAAATTGTGTCATGCTCACCAACACTTGAGCAAAAAGGTCTGGAGAACAGACGGAAAGTGAAGTTAAAGTGACTCTTCATTAAAAGCAGCTGAGCTACTCGACGCTTTGTTGTGAAAGATTGTAAAACTTAATTCCCATTAGACACACGGCGCATTAACATCTTATCTCTCGTCTTGAGCAAACATTGGCTTAATCCCTCACACACCTCTTGGGACAAGAGAGGAAATAAGACTCAGACACTAACGTACACGAGCGATCGATTAGCTCGGTTGGTAGAGCAGCGTCGCATGTACCGAGGCTTTGTCCTCGCTGCAGGTTCGAGTCCCGGCCTCCCCCTCTCTCTCACCCTGTTTCCTGTCATGTCTGTTAAAGGTTGTATCAGCGATTCTGGGCTGAAACATAAATGATCACATTCATCTGCCTTTTCCTCACGATCCGCTCAGCTGCCCGCCACATAAGCATGCCGTCAAAAAAACACGTCTCTGCAGGCAGCCGAGGCTCCGAGATCGCACACAAAAACAAATGGTACTACCAACAACTCAAAAGCAAAACAAACAGTGTTCCAACCAATCACAGACAAGGGGTGGGTGTTGTGGTGTTTCACGTCGTGCACGAAGTGGTCGCCAAAGGAGGTCAGCTGACGGTGTCATCAGAAGCTAGAATGGCGGAATCAATACCCAGGAAGAGAAAGAGTGAGAGAATACCAGCGTGTATTTTCCAAGACCAGAATAAGTATCGGGAAGGCCAGGAAGATGGAAGGAAGTAAAAGAACTAAAAGGATTTAAATCGGATGCCGAGCTCGCGCTGTTTCTTCTGGACATGTGAGTAGCAGCCAACTGCTAGCACTGCTAGCACTGCTAGCGTGTTGCTTGTTGACTTGTTCGGATGTGAAATGTGACCGAAGCTCGTCTGAATTTGGATCGGTCTAGCAAACGTAGATGAAGTAATGCTGAACAGAGTGAATATCAGATTTAGAAATGTGAGTTGCATTTGTTAGCTAGTAGCGTCCATGATCATTACGTTCATGAAAACACGTCGTGATCATTTCGGAACACGGGAGGGGCTAGCTGAGCTGTGTTTGTTTGGGATCTCGCAGCGGACGTGAGGGCGACCAGGATCGCTGATACAACCGTTAATAAAGCTATACAAAGGCCAAAAAAACACTAACACACACAGATGCATGTATGGAAACAAAAACACGAGTTAATAGGTCTTGACTGGCTCGTGCAACACAAACAGACGATGTCACACACACACATCTGGGCAGAGAAACACACACACACAGTTCCACCCTGGCTGGCAGAGCAATGTGTTGCTTGGCATTCTGCAAATGTCAGAAGGATAGTGTTCACAAATTCAGCCAGGCACCTGGGAGATTACATTTTATCAACATACAAATGAGCACTGCTTCATACGACACCGGGCGCCGTGACAGAATACTAACCACGTCTGAGATGATAGCAAAATGGCTGTGACATTGAATTGTGGTGCCCCGGTGTGTCGGTGTGTGTGTGTGTGAGTGTGTGTGTGTGTGTGTGTGTGTGTGTGTGTGTGCGTGCTGTGATGTGGATGTTTGTTGCCTGCAGTGTCAATGTAGCTGAATATGAAAGGAGAATAAGCAAACAGGGAAACACTGACTCTCTCTCCGGTACGTATTCTATCTGCAGTCCGCTGACGTCTGATTAAATAGAAATGGCTGCAGGACAACACAAATTATTAACCGTATCTTAATACTTGAAGTACAGTAGCGCAGCAAAGTCACCGTCTCTAACAAAGCCACAGCAGTCACACTGCAGAGTTTTTTTGTTTTTCCCAGTCGTCCGTTTCAATCACAGGTAAAGGCAGGTCAAATTTAGACGAGTGAACAACCGTGTCTCGTGGAAATTACGTTTATATAAAACAAATTTGTTTTCAAATTACATTTTGATGGGAAACCGACGTGCGAAGTGTTCCGATGCCAGTGACCGAGAGAGGAAGAAGGGTCATTACATCATCGCTCTGGGGCCAGAGTGTGGTGAAGTCAACGGGAGACGATGGAGAAACGTCGTACGACTTCTGATGACGAAATGCCTCCAGAAAATGAACGAACACACTGCAGAAAGGAACTGAATGTTTTATTAACATGTTGTCCGTTCCTCAAATGCATGTAGGAAAGACTCATCTTTAACCTTCTCTCTGAAATGTGTTATTTCATTTTCTTCATCAGAAGTCAAACCAGCACAGTCTGGAACCAAAGTGAGATTCAGTGACGTGATGACTCTTCTTCCTTTGGTTCCTTGAGTCCTGTGTGTGGTCAGCTTTACATGTTAAAAGTAGGGCTGTTAAACGATAAAAAAATTTAATCGCGATTAATCGCAATTTTTTGGCACATTTTTTTCTGTTCTAAATGTACCTTAATGTATTTTTTCCACGTTCTTAATACTTTTAACAACATAAGAAAGGACAAATATACAACAAGTAGTTCCGACCGAGCAATCTGATTGGTCAACAGCACATTTTTGCCGTGCTCAAATCAGCATTACAGCAGCCTGACTCATTACTGAGAGTATTACTCCGCCAAGTCTGTGGCAACGTTTATCCGTTTCCATGGCAACATTGTAACCGTCAGAGCTGGAGTAGGAAACGGCGGAAAAACAGCCTACACTATGGATCGCATTGTTGTTAATTTTGATTTATTTGGCGGTCTCGGTCTGGATAAGTGGTTGGAGGAGGATGAGAACAACCAACTGACAAGCAAGGAAAGATTTGTGCCGATGTCACATGAAGAGCTCAATCAACTGGAATTGTCCAGGAATGAACAGACTACGTCCCGATCAACGTCTTGGTGCTCGCGATTAATCGCAAATTAATCGCAATTTTTTGGCACATTTTTTTCTGTTCTAAATGTACCTGAATGTATTTTTTCCATGTTCTTAATACTATTAACAACATAAGAAAGGGCAAATATGCTTTATGAAAATTTTTTATTCAACACTTCAAATCATGCAGGAAAATAAAAGGCCAAAAAAATATCCCCTTTCAATTTTCTAAACACACGGCAGATGGTATTTGAGAATCAACCACTTCGATGGTAACCCATCTCATGTCGATAGTACATGCAGATAACTTTTGTCCTATCTACCGAACCATCTGGAAGTGTTTTGAACGTGAATTTGTCGAATCGAACCAGTGTGAACGGATCAGCCGGCTTCACGTGTCGATCGGACGGTCTGATAACTACACAGGTCCTTCACTCAACTTAATACAGAGAAATGTCCCAAAAAGCAACGTTACAGGACCAAACAACAGTAACGTAGCAACTGTAACTGTCTGTTTTCATACCGAGCGTTAAAATCACATGCGTTAACGGGTTATTAACGCGTTAACTTTGACAGCTCTAGTTAAAAGCAAGGTTAAAGTGAGACTGAGGTTTGTATCAAGTCTGAACTCAGTAAACACATCATGTCTCATTAATCAATCACTTTTGTTGAGTTATATACACAAATAATTAGTTGGAACAACACATCACCAGGACCGGATCTGATGCCAGGCATCTCCAGGTTCTGGCAGGGTCCAGTTTCAACATCATTTTCATATTTTCTTGTCATATTACAGGCCTCTCAGTGACGGACTCCTTCAGGTTATTTGCTTTTGAGCATGTCGTTTGAAGAAGAAAGGTCACGAGTCTGCTGGCAGGTGAGTTTGATGAGTCTCCTGTCTGAGCGTCACCTCGCTAGTTATCTGTTGAAAATAAATGAAACAAACCTATTTGAGAATTTAAACATGTCCAATCGTGACTGTTTATATTGCTCAGTTATTCATAAAGATGTTCATTTGTCTTGGTAATTAAAATATTTGCAGTTGAGCACCTTGGGCCAATATACTGCATTATTTAATGGTTAATTTAAGAAAGAGAGGGTGTGCCTCATTGCACACAAATTAAAGTTGTCAAAGACAAAAGGAAGCAGGAGGAGAGGAGGGAGACAGAGGCAGCGAGAGAGGAAGTAATAACATTTACTCATTAAACTGTTGTGAAGGTCACACGGTGTGAAAGTTAATCGATTAATGTTAGTAATGATGATTGTAGCAGCAGCTCGGAGACACGCTGATCTCCTGACGCTTCCTTTCTGTCTGGTTTGAAACGCCGATGTCGCAACACGCTCGTGCTCTCACAGGCATCAAAATGTGATGTCTTCTTTTCTATCATACACTTCAGATATCCATCTATATGTATGTGTGTGTTATTTATTTTCCCATCAATATGCAAAGTTTTAGGGCAGCGCAGAGCTTCTGTCGTCAGGCATCTGACTGCAGAGACGTGCAGCTTATACAACACAGGATGCAGCGTGATGTAAAGAGGTGAAGTGGAAAGGAGATCTGCATCTTTTATCTTTAATCTACTTCCCTACACGTGCAGAGTCAGCCTGTCGTACTGTTACTGTACCGTACGTAAGACGAGTGACACAACACAACAATGTGCATGAAAGCACATGTGAAAGAGAGGTCAGTCTGATTATCACGATGTCTGATTATCAGTCTGATTATCACGATGACGGAACATAAACGGAGACACGATGGTAGGGCTGCAGCTATCGAATATTTTGGTAATCGAGTATTCTATCGAATATTCCATCGATTAATCGAGTAATCGGGACGGCTCTGGACTGCCGGAGCCGTGAAGCAGCACATCCGCAGTCGTTGGAAACTGACAGTGAAACGTATCGGCTCCGCCGCCGTGCCGGACCAGTTAACAGGCTCGGTTTGCCGTTTCTTCAGTGGTGAAACACCAAAGAAGCTGCTTAATTTCCGCTGTTTTTCAAATGAGTTGTGTGGTGTGTAACCTGACTGTCAGATATGCAAAGGTGTGACGTGACGGGACGCATTCCTTATTGTCACCGCGCATAACCTTTGACGTAAGCACATTGTGTCACACTAAAAAGAATCCGTGCGAAACTTGCGCTTTAAATTTAATTAAACAAGGCTTCGAGGCAGAGGAAATTCCTCGATCATTTTTTGTAATCGAGTTACTCGAGGTACTCGAGGAATCGTTGCAGCCCTACACGATGAATTCTAGACAGATTTTTCTCTCAAAATTGCCAGATCAAAAAGGTTCAAAGTAGGGCTGTAAAGTCCTCGTCGACTGGTCGACTTATTGGTCGATAGGTTCTGGTTCAACCAAAAATCTGATTGGTCAATTTTTGCCGTGTTAATTTCATACAGTCTTTGGTTAATTTCATCAGGAGGAAAGTACCAAGTGCTAATGGGGGTGTTTTCAGAGCTCCCTGTTTCACAGGTAACAGCCTGTCTTCAGAGAACACCCCCCTTGTTTTCACTGTTTTGGATTAGCCCAACCCACCAGAGACAGGTAGACTGAAGAACGTCCGCGTTATTCAACGTCCGGTGGTTTGCTGAATATTTATTTTTACTTTGAGCGTTTCATTGACAGTGAGTCCTCCTCTACCATCCATGTCAAAGACAGTGTGGCAGAATTTCACCAAAATAAAATAATAATAAATCAAATGGCCATCAGTAAACTGGACGCTGTCTGACTCTGTCACTCGCGGGGACGGAGGCTGTCTTCCGGGGGAAAGTTCACTGAAGTCTCGGTCTGGCTGACCGTCGCGGTGATTTATTTTCATCACAAACACTTGGTGAGTTTAAGTTTTTTGCCGGTGACAGACGCTGTTTTTTGGGCAGAAATGTGACAAAGAGTTGGGAGGACAGACGGAAGGACAGACGCTTCTCCACGTATATCTGCGTTTTTTTCCTCATATAAGTTGCCAAAGACAGTTACAGTTACTAGTAGTCTTTTTTGCGTAATTCACAATTGCGCCGTGCCCACTGTTTGGAGGCTATGCTTTATTTTTCAGTAATTTCGTTTGCACTTGTCTTGATCTGGGATGTTTGATAAAGATAAACATGCCAGACCCCCACCCGGATTAGTCGATTTTTAGTCCAAATTTCAGGGTTTCAGTCGACCAAGAATTTCTTTGGTTGATTACAGCCCTAAATCAGAGTGTCTCAATAGTCGTGGACACGTGCTGGGTGCTTTGCTCTCTAACGAATAAGAAACCCTCCACATGTCTGCTAAAGTGTGTGTAACTGTATACATTATATATGTCACTGTAAAGTGGTGTCCTACAAACAAGAGACGAGAAAAATCTATAGAGAAACACTCCGTCCTTCACAACAAAAACACATCAAGCGCTCTAATTTCCCTCCGACAGTGAAGCACTCACACACACACACACACACACACACACACACACACACACGTGAAAATGATGGGTTTGAAGAAGACAGGTAGAAACTTGTCAATAGCTGCAGCAGCATTTCAGACGAGAGGAGAGAAAAAGAAGCATCTCAGTTAAACCAGACAAGAACTCATTATGTGGTTTGCAAAAGCAAAAGAGGGGAGGAGAGGAGAGGAGAGGAGAGGAGAGGGGGGTGGAAAAAAGTAAGAGAGAGATAGAAAGCGAGGGGATAGAGACTCTATTCACAACCCTCTGTTGGAGGATGCAAGGTCAAGAACACTCAGTGTGACAAGATGAGTGATTGGAGAGTTAAAAGCAGAATCTGTTCCATTAAAATCGCTGGGAATCAGACAAGTGTGGCGCCTTTGAGTGTGTCAGTCGGCACATCACAGGAAGATGGACAGATCTGGATCAGTGGACGGACGGACGAACAAACAGCTCATATATATATATATATATATAGTTTGAATATAAAAGACAACCCATTAAATCAGATCTGTTCCAAAGGTCTGTTTGCTCACAATAGAGCTTGAAAGAGGCGACAGACAAACAGAGGAGAATGTGTGATCGGCCATTAAGCTGCACTGATGCATTTTAGTTTTCTCTGTGCTGTATTTAGCAAAAAAAACTATTTGCTTTGTCACCTGTTAGTGTCCAAGTTGAGCCAGTATATTCTGGTGTATTCTATATATACTACATTCTAATGTAATGGAAAGGAAAGAGAGGAAACGAAAGAAGGAAGGAAGAAGTTCACCTAAAGACGGATTTGAAACCAATTAAAGTTTCTAAGTTCACAGAACATTTCTGGAGCCTCACAGCAAAACAGCCTTGCAGCATTCTCCCAAACAACAGAAGTAGCTGAGGACACCTGGCAGAAAAATATATATAATGGTTCCAAACAGCTCGTCTGGCGCAATCCAAGTGTCTGGAAGCCCCGAGATCCCAAATTGGGTTGAAAAGACGTTATTTTCACCCTTTTTTTAAACCAAAATCTTCACCGTAGCTCCTTTAGCTAAAAGTGTTAGCTGTCTGAAGTAAGGTGCATGAGCTCGTCTGTGGATGGAGGAAGTAAGTAACGTCTTTTCAAATCAATTTAGGATCTCGTGGCGTCTGGAGACTCGGATTACAGCAGATCTACAGCTGCAGTCAAGAGAATTGGTTCAACAATGCCTTAAGTGGTGCAGGAATGAAGAAGCCTCGCTGATATACTGCACATTTAACATTTAAAAGATGCAGATAAAAGGGTGATAAATTCTCACCTTTTGAAATGCTCACAAGGCTTGAATCCAACCTTTAAGGCCCTGATTTACACTAAAGTGGGCCTGGATGTGGACAGCAGAGGGACTCTCAGAGGGGTCGAGGTCATACTGCATCGGGTGTCTGCCTCCTCACATGCATCTACATCTGATCTGATGTGATCCTCACAGTCCACACAGTCCAGATTTAAGGCTGCTCAGACCCGCGGGGACAGAAATTAAATCACATCGGCCTCCGTCGTGTCACAGCGATGCAGATATGGAAGACGGTGCATTCGACCATGGCAAGAAAATGTTGAATTTAGTTTTTGCCTTTTGGCTTCATGTGTGTTTGTCAGTGTGTTTCATTCACAGGGATGATGGTGAGGAAAAAGAGATGGGTGTTGTGTCCCAGTTTAGTTTAATTTGTCCTTGTTCTCGTTAATGGTGTCGAGGACAACACGGGATGAAATGTTTTGATCCATTTCATTCATCAGAAACACAGGTGTTATTTTGTGACCAAAATATTAAAGCATGTCATATTCCAGGTATTCCTTTTAGATATTCCCTCATATAGTTCTTTATTTACCTCTTTAACTAAGCCAGAAAATAAGTTCTGGTATCTTTAGCCCAACTGTCCATAAGTAGGATAAAAATGACCCAAATACATCTGGAAGTTCTCAGCATCATAATTAATCTACATTATTTCAGACAGCAAGACCACGTTCCACTAGATGAATGTAGTACTTATATATATTGTATACTTTCTATCACTAAATCAGCAGTTAACACAATGATTACAGAGTAATTTATAATATTTACTAAAGACAGATTAGCATACTTTACAGCTAACTAGCATCAATGTTCCGACAGTTGTGTGTGTATTGATATGACTAAGTAGATTGTAGCTTAGCAACGTGGCTATTCAGCTAAAAGTAGCGAGTTCTGTCTGGACGATTTCACAAATGGATCATTTGTAGCATGAGATAAAGATATATAGAGATATAGAGATATAGAGATATAGTTTAACTGTTTAAATCAGCACTGTTACCCAGAAGTTCACTGTTTTATCTGTAATGTCAACCTACAGCTTAATTCAAACAAGGTGGCTTAATGCTGTATCTCTGCTTGTCTAATGTAATATATAATTATTACATTATATAATGTCCACATTTCAACACATCGACATCGAGCGATGCCTCTGGCTAACTTCAGAAAAACTAAATGATCTCTTTGATTCGTATATCATCTTTTAGAGAGCTGGACTACAATGTTTGCTAGTTTAATAATTTGCTGATGTGATTTTAGACAATTTACGGAGGTAGATATTAAAGTCTCAAAGATTCTCTTGATTTGTTTTATGTCTTTGCAGGTTTGGCTGCTGACACTCAGCTGAAATGATCTCACAGATGCTGAATGATAAACCACATGAAGATGTCAGACACCGTCACTGAATAATCACAGTGTTTCCTCCGCTGACTGAGGAGCTCGTCAGACTTCACATGAGGAACTGACTTGAAAGCTAAACTCGACTATCATCCTAGTTCACTGAAGCAATGGGAAGGTGTAGGTCGCCACAAAGGAGAAGCAAAGAGGGTCGAGTAGAAGTGACCATGAAGTAAAATGTGAAGAAGTGAGCTATGATCACAGACAGATGTTCTTACAGTCTCATAAAATGTTTTGAAAACCAAAAATAAACATTACAAATGTTCTAATAATTATTTTGTGTGAGATTATGAAGAGAGCATATATTTATTATCTAAAGAGGAATCACTCTTAAATGTTCCTTCACATCACTTTAAACACAGAGATGAAACATGACAGCAAAGGAGGGAAACTATTTACACTTTTCCACCTTCGTGTTTTCACAGAGTGAATAGACTAACTTTGCACTTTGAGCTCCGCAGCGCTGTTTTCCTGCAATTTCATCGTATTTGGTGTTGAGTGTTTTCCATCGACCGCGACAATTTGAAGTGAAGAAATGTCTGGTGTTGGAATCGGCTGTCGGTACGTGCTAATGCCTCTGAAAACCAGGCTGACAGCGCATCCGTCTGCTGCTGCAAGCTGGTGAATAAAGCCAACCTTGTCCTCTTGTAAAATTTATCTTCAGAGATATGTTAAACAGTTGTGAAAGTTTAGCTGATAAAACAAAAATTAGCCATTATAACTCTTCCATCATCTAAAAGGCACACAGAATATCATAGTGAAAATACATAAATGACTTTACTGAAGTAATCTAGTGAGCCCTTCTTTCTTTTAAAGGATATGACTGGACTATTTTTAAAAATCGTTTTACATTTATGAACATCGTTTGATAACTTCTACTTCTATTTCCAGCGTTGTAAAATCTGGGACAGACTGTGTGTGGGGTCGACACCGCCGCACAATTTCATGTTTACTCTGCAGAGCAGAATAAACTGCGCTGGCCTTGTTCGGCGTAATGAAGGAGTATTTCATTGTGGGCAGCGCTGAAAGTCCTCTTGATTGTACAGATAACAGCCAGGCTGCAGGAGAACAGCTGAATTGTTTCCTGAATGACTTTCTCTGGGATGGATAGTTAATTTATTTTCAATTTAAAGCCCTGAACCTGAACTTCACTGCACAGTTTCCGCCCGGTCTTCAGGCTCTGTACACTCCACCACCACATGGAGCTGCAGTCGAGGGCTTTAATCAACCTTCCCTGCAGAAGTGAACTGTAACAGCGGTCCTGTGTGACTGGGTCTATACCATTTCCTCAAACAATGCACAGCGCAGCTGTCAAAAAGTACAGCCTTGTACCTTTCATGAGATTGTTCAATTACTGAGAAAAGAGATTCAGTCAGCTGAAATTACGTCTCATGAAGTCTGTCACAACACCACAGAGAGCTGATCGTCTATCAGAGGGCCGACTCCAGGAGAATTCATCTTGTTTTTCTTTGTTCCATTTTGTCAAATACATTTTTACCTGGTTGGTACTGCAGGAGATCTGCCCGGTGTTATTAAAGGCTTCTTGTCCAAATGATTGTGTGCGATTTATATTGTAATTCAGAGTGTGAATAATACAATGACAATTCTCCAGGGGCTAAAAGGGAACCCGGTACAGCTCAGGCGCCTGCTTCAGTGAACTGAAGTCTTACAATTCTTACAGTATCCTGCTTGATTAACGCCTACAGTCAGTACATGATGATGAATCAAATCCATTTCACCAGCTCACTGGACATTGACCACAGAACAACGACTGTCGTCAGGGGACCTCAAGAAACTATTCAAGAACAAAACTGCCAGAAAGTCGGACAACAGCCGACCATCATTTCCGCTCAAACACAGATCCATACAATACTGAACCAGAAGCAAAGGAATGATCAATGAGCCAAGGAGGTAGAGAGATTTGTTACGACCGTACAGCATCTCGTCCTGTGTCTGACTAACATTAAAGGGATACACCAAATAATCAGAAATCATCAGCTGTTTTCTCACAGGGTTTTTGATAGTTAGGGACCCAAAAAGAAAAATGCTTGTGACTTTGACTAAACGTTAAACTCATCAAAATGTGAGTCTTAGGCTTTAGTGCAGTGCTGAACTTTAAAAGCGGTTTAACCTTTTTATTGAACAGCCAAATTTGGTCAAACTGACAAGATCTTGAGTCAGTTACAGTCCAGGTCACATAATGTCATGATGATTGAGACTAAGAACAAAGTGAGCATGGTAGGAAAAGGTGAGATTTTCTCTTTTTTGATGGCATTTAATTTTGTTTATTATGATTTCAACACGGATTTGTTGTTCACAACGCAGCATTATCAGGGGAAAACATGTTGCAGCTGCTTTGCAAATCAATAGTGATAGCTATCAATATCACTGTCTTACTTTGAAAATAGTCCAACAGAAAAGATAAATCAACATTACACAGTGTAGATTGTGTAATGTTTCCTATATTAAATCAATGGATAAGATGGGGCTCAGTCTCCTATCTTCTCCATTTCCATTGATTGAGTATTGGTAAACAAATGGCTACCATGGAAAATATCCTGTAGGATATAGATGTAGATAGTTGGAGTATAGTAATCATTTTGTTCAATTAAGCTATTTTCAAGTAAGAAAACCGCTGAACACATACGATTTTTGAGTGGTCCATGTTTTTAAGAAGGTGCTAGGCTAATGTTTCAGTCTTCAAGGTAGCCTAATGCAAAAGTTCCTATCAAACCAGTCCTACCTTTAAAAAACTGACCTCAGAAGTTAGAATCGGCTCTCCTGGGCTTTCCTCCCTGTCAGCCATGATCCTGTCACCCCCGACATCCCACATGGAGCAGTGTCAGAACCAGGCCTCGCTCTAAAATATGACCCGTTATATTCATCAAAGAGACGGAATCAGAAATAAAGGCCTGCTTCAAATGAAACCCTACTTATGCAGAAACACAGACACACCAAAGGCTACTAAAATGAAAGATTGAAATTTGATTGAAAAGATGTGTTGATGTCCCTAAAGCAGCTAATCCTCACCTGTCTCAGTCAGCCTGAGCACCTGAGTTAGCTAACATTTTATATTGGGGATGAAATGCTAAGTCACAGGCACAGCTAGCTAGTTAGCTAGCACTGGACATGAAAGAACGGCTAGCAAGTGTTAGCTTCATTTATACTAATTTATAATAATATAAGTCTAATTAAGACACTCTGAGGGTATTAAAGTTGATAAAGTGTGTTAAACTACACAGACAGCTACTTACATTCAAGCTCACGATGCTACACAATGACGCAGGCGCGTGGAGATGAGTGGGAGTGACGTGACGCAGGCGGGGGAGCGGTTAAGGTAAAAGAATGGTATGGTCCAGTGTAGGGGTGTCTGGAAGCGTGTTACAAGATTCTTCCAGGTATTAATATGGGACATATACTATTTAATATTATACTTAAGAAGGTTATATAAATATTTAACCCCCTTCACGTGTTGTTTTGACCTCGTTCGGTGGTCCAAGTCTTAATAAAAGGGGGTCAGTCACCGAACACCCCCGTAATGCTTTGGGTGAAAGCAACCCTTCAGATTTGAATGGCGGTAAATACAAATCTAACAGTACATACATGAGGCCGTGTTGTTTTCAGCTGTCAGGAGCCATAATCTGATTGTTAGTGAGTTTAACAGTCATTTTTGTATTATATGTTACATAAAAAAGAAATAGGCTTTCATCTGCCTCCATCAAAAGCATACACAATTACCTGATTGAATGTAATGACTAATGACTGTCGGCTCACCTATAAATGTAAGAGCCCAGAGGTAGCCATTTTGTGCCGCCCTGATGAAGGCCTTAATGGCTGAAGAGTGGTAGGCATGTTTTTACAGCCGTGATTTATTAAAGGCTTTTTAACTCATTACCCTTCTTAGATTCTACCTTGTTTAATGTTCAGCTGCTGTTTCTGTGGTTCAGACAGTTCTTAGAGCAGTTTTGGAGTCCACTGTGATATTACTGTAAACTAACAAAGCACAACTTACTGTTTTTATTCTGATAGATGCTTGTTTGACGCTTTAACCTGACAACAGGAAGCAGACACATGCCTGCTGTCATCTATGTTTCACATATAAAAGAAGTATTAAAGGTGGACTGGCCCTTAAACTGTCTCATAAATTTAGAATCAAGTAAAAAAAAATGTTAAAAACAAAAACCAGGAGGAATAATTAACTGATCACAGCTGCAGAAAATCTGTCTGTTGTTTTCTTTCATGCTTTCTAAGATCAGACCTTCTCTACAGCAGTAACTAAAAAAAGCTTTAAAGGCATAATTATACCACATTCCCAACGATAAGAATTAAAGAAATAACATCATTATTTTTTCTTTGCACTCTGTTTAACTTCGCAGCCCACATCTAACGAGCAGAACATAAAGGTGGCTCAATCAAAAGAGCCGTCTCGAGGAGGGAACAGAACCAGTGAGTGAACAGAACCACTTCACTTCAATGTGCCTGCATGTCCTTCATCTCTGCTTTTCTTCTTTCCTACAAGAAGATCAAGTTGTCCAGGCGTGTGACTGTGTGCATCACAAGAGAGGAGGTTTTTAACTACTAAAATCACCACTGGACGATAATCTTTAGAGTCAGGAGTGAGCATCGTGCATACCAATTCATGGTCACGTCAGTTTAAACTCTTTCTTACACACAACTGAACGGTCCTTTTCGATCAGGATTCAGGCCGGTATTCATCATGTATCTAAGAATATGAACACTGAGCTCTGCATGAAACGCTGTTAAGTGTACAGTCATGCAGACTGACAATTGATCCTACTCTGGGGCTGCTATTCTGAGAAGTCCTCCTGTTCTTGTTTTAATCAAGTATCCATCTGCTATTCCGAGAGGCTTTATGAAGTACCAGGCCCGGCCTCTTAATCACAAGAGCCCTACAGAAACCATGCGACTGTAATGCAGCCTTTGTAAACCGCAACAAACAGCTTTCACCGCTTCATGTGTGCACAGAACAGCACCGGCATCACGACCTGGGCTATTTGTAGACTCCATTTTACCTCAAATTCTGCAAAGAAGGAAATAAAGTAGACTGTTTGTGGTGCAATGTACCTGCAGGGCTGCAGACCAAATGGCACTACAAATCATTTTAGCAACTTCCCCGTGATAGATTGAGCTTGTCTGATACTTCGAAGGCGACTGATTAGGGCCCGTAAAATGCAAACTCAGCACATCTATAATCTTCCAGAATCTCCAATCAGATTTTCAGCACATTTGAGATGAGAAATCCGTCTATTGTAAGTGGCAGAGCACTGGTCCACAGGGTGAGGGCAAAATATCATGAATATAAAATATGAAATCCAATACGACAGCCGTTTACATCTTTTTTGCAAGGCTAGAATCAGTTTTCATAAAGACTGAGAGACCATATATGTGTTGATTCAACCTCCTTTACCTCTGAAATGAGCGTTTCAGTTTGAAAGACGAGGACCTTGTCATACTACATTCAGCTAAACTGTCTCAGTCAAACCAAATCAATCCTCCATCAGTCTTTGTCATCACTATGATCCATTTATCCATTTTAGCAACTAGCGGTGTCTTGGGAATACATCCATCATTGCTTCCTCTCCCTCCAAATTAAACTCTGTCGTGAATTATCACAGGGGTACAACAGAGCTGGCAAACTGTTTACATCTAATCAATATTCCGAGCAATCAATGCAAATTATCTGTATGCGGTGTGTGGAAAGACAGATCGAGCTGAGAGAGTGTTTTCACAGCGTAGCCTTTTTTAATGGGCAGAGCTTTCACACTGAATTGTCCAAATAGTCATTCAGTAGCAGAATAATTTAGTACAAAAAGGACAGCAGTGCGACCGTTTCAACGGGTCCAAAAGACCGGAGATGGTTGCCAGGCAGCAAGCCATCTCCAGAGGTAAAACCTCCTGTGGACTTCAGACAGATGGATTTATCAATTCAAGGCTAAGTGGAAGCAGTAGAAAAGTGACAGTGATCAAAAACCTCATCCATAAACATCAGTCAGGTTTCGAGCGGAGAGAATATGACAGGTGAGAGATTTCTCGTTGGCGGAAAAACTCCCCGACAGAAGCGGCGAAGATACGTTAAATCAGATACATGAATGAAGAGGGGTGATTGTTTTTATCGTACCAGTTGGTTTTATTATGACAATGCACACTTGAAAAGCAAAAAAGCCTTGGCATCCTGCAAAAACCAACAATATTATGACAATACGAGTCACTCGCTTTAGCCTGCATCGACCAGTCACTGAGTGGACTGCGCCTTACATTATTATTGCAAAGGGTCACTTTCAGTTGAAACTCATTAGCAAACATAAGGACATAAAAATAAAATTTGTGATTACATAAAATATCGGTCATTCCATCTTTGTATAGTGGGAGATACATTTTGATATGCAAACACACACGATAAAAGAAAAAAACACTTAAAATATGTGACCCATGACAAAAAAAAAAAGAAAAGTGTACATAATTGAATCATAATTGAACTTCTAGGCTAAGATTTTACAAATCACAGAAGACTAATCATTAATCATGTTTTCTTTTAATAATCAACGATTTGAGGCTGTATCAAAAACTTTGTAAAAAAATTAGAAGGAGATTTTCATCGACAATTTTTCAGTGAGCTAATTACTGGAAATTCAAGGATCTCGCTTCCTTCTGAATCTCTGCCTCAGCGTCAGACACACTCGTCTCCCCTGTGACCTCTAAAATGTGAATATCTGTACAATCCCATCTGGGAGAGTCTCCATGGCACACGGCGTCTCTCCTCTGACGGGAGAGCAGAACTGCCTCATTACGTAAAAAAATAATTATCCCCGGTCCAAAATAAACTGAAGGGATCCTTCCTGTTGACGGACACGTTGTATGTATGAATGAATGAAGAAAAAGGGCAGAAATGGCATTTCATTTTGACTGTGGCGTTGGTCACCTCAAGGCGCCAAATTGAGGTGAAATCTGCATAAAACTATATATTTTGCATCCAAATCTACACAAAACTCTGCATTTACAGATTAGTTAGAGAATCTCTTTCATAATAAAAACAGTAGTGTTTCACATTAGCCTCATCACACCCAGTTTTTTGTTGCTAAAACCTTATTGAGCCGGTTAGATCTGCTGAGGCGATGAGGGCGACTGAGAGGAAGGTGTTTTTATATTCTAATGGGCTGTAATTGACATACTGTTATATGTAAACAGGAATAAAGAGTTCCTGCAGGTTATTTTAGCGAGGCAGTCCCTCTTCCTTCCCACTTTCTTCCACCACCAAAAAAATAGAACACAATCTATCAGAATATCTTCCAGATATACAGTGAATTTTAAAAACCAATGAAACAAACAAATTATTTATTATTCATCTCTAAATCTTTTTTATAGGCTACCTTGTTATTCTCATCTTTACTAGACATTGTGAATAAGGATAGAAACAGACAACTAGTGTTAAAAGGCAAACCGTATTGAATCTGAATAAACACACCCACTCATTCACACACACACACACACACACACACACCTCGGCCTCCCATTCTCTTGTGTCGTCTGCAGGGGTGATTCGAGATCCTCCTGATAGCTTCTTTCATATCCAGAGAATCTCACTCCTTATTAAAAAACACGAGTTGTCGCCTGCAGTGGTCTGATGGCAGTTCACTGTCTTCTCGTATTATTCAAAAGCAAGACAAAAGAACGAGTTGTTAGGCAAACGATTCAGTCCAGAAAGAAAATTAATAAAAACCTTTTTCGGATAATGAGAAAAAACAAAACAAAAACAAAAAAAGCCAGTATTGAAAATCAACAGAGGAAAAAATGAAATGCTGGGACGGGAGAACACATCTCCCAATCATCGCTTCTGACCAACTGGTCGATCAAAAAGCCAATGTGACGAGAACTTGTTTGTCTTAGGCCACTGTAGTAGCTGGGCTACCACTAAAACAGTAGTCCCTCCCAGCTGTATCAACCAATCATCCCATCTGTCGACTGTAAAACCCCACCCGACTCATTACTCCCCCTCCCAAACCAAAGTCCCCTGTAGCTGTTTTGTACTTTAGCACCTCTTGTCATCTCTCCCTGTAAATGTCCAGACAGACAAACACCAGAATGGAAACCGTCACAGTTCCTCAGGCATCCTCTCCCTCCACCCTACGAGGGGAGGGTTAAACAAGTCTTAGGGCGGCACGTAGGGAGGTGGAGATCTGTAGGGAGTCATGTTCTTGGGACGGGAACCCTTGCCCTCCATGGGAGTGGTGAAGGGTGGTGGCGGTTGGTAGGGAGGTGCGTTGGGGTCCTCGTCCCGTAGGGCTGTGTACTCCCCCAGCAACTCCTGGTTTAGGGGAGTGGTCTCTGGTGTGGCCATGTTTGGGTACTCTGGGGGTGGAAGTGGAGGCTTTTCTTCCTGTAGAATCAAGGGCATACTGGAAGATGGAGGCGGCTTAGAGTCATCGAGTTCATCTGCAAAGATAATCGGCACACCTTTCTTGATGAAGGTGGCCTGGTCTTCGATGGTCAGCTTTCCCTTCCGTTTCTTCCTGTAGCAGATCATTGCAATGATGCCTGCTATTAACAAGATTGCGGCCACCACCACAGCAGGAATGACTGTGTGGAGATAGACGTCATCAGTGCTCTGCCGGCCTGTTCCCAGAGCTGGAGTGACTGCTGGAGGTTCTGGTATATCAATCTCTTCATCTGGGATGAAGGAAGTTGTTCTGCAGCTTGCCCTTCCTTTGACCATGACGTCCAGTGGTCTGAATTCAGGCTCCATAGAGTACCTGAAGGTCTGCGAGGGTTTTCCGTCATTACTGGCGAGTATCTTGCTCATGGCTCTGAGCTGTTCCTTCGGACATGGGTGCTGTGGAAGGCTGGTGTTCGTCCACTCCACCACAATGGAACCTTTGGTGATGTTTCTTAGACTGACTGTACTGCTGTTGCGGTCCCCCAGTGCATATGCCAGCTTCTTGACCAGAAGAATCTTCTTGTGGATGTCATTTGTTATTGAACGTGGCTCACCATCGAATCGGGCCGTGAAGATCACAGGGGTCTTATCATTGATGGGCCAGCGGTTAACACGGACCTCAAAAGCATCGATGGCATTCAGGCCACCTTTGTCAGTTGCCTGCATGAAGTACTCATGTTTTCCCACATGTTGGACATCAGGCAGGCCATAGAGAAGCTGGCTGGTGGTATTGAACTGGATCCAGGAGCCCTCTCCAACCACTTCATTGTGGTTCTGTCTCAATGTTAGACGCAGCTTGTCTGTTGTGCCGTCCTCTTTATCAAAGAATGTGTCAACTGGGATCTTAACCTCAAAATAGGTGCCCACCAATGCATTGACCTGGTCAATTGGGTTTCGCAGTACAGGCTTCGCATTGTATGGATCTGGGATGACACCAGACGATGGTGTGGTGCGCCTGGAGGGCTTGGCTGTGGAGGTCTTTGGCTCTCTGGGCACGGGTGTGGTTTTGGGTCTCTTGGGTTTCTTGGTAGGTCTTCTAGTAGTTGTAGGTGTAGGTGGTGTGGCAGTGGCCTCCACATAAGTCGGCCTGGTCACGGTTGGCTGAATAGAAATGGTGCTGGTGGTCTCCAATACACTCGTTGGTTGAGGGGGTCCTTGGGTTGGGGTGTGGGCGATAGTGTCACGGAACCTGATAGTAGGCTTGCCTGGCAGAGGAACAGGGCCTCTTACCGGTGGGGCAGAGCTCTCGGTTGGTGCAGCAATAGACGGGGAGGAGAGGGTTGGGATTATCCTCACTGGAGGCTCCACTACAGTTGTTGGAGGCAGCACTGCCAGGACAGGCGTTGGAGTGTTGTTTAATTGGCGCCTCACCCTCTTAGGGACATGGGGTTTCTTATTGGCAATGTGCCACCCCACCACAGGGTAGCCCAACTTGGCTGACATTGTGCCTTCCTTTGCAGGACCCTGGACACTGTTGATATTTGGGACTGTGCTCTGGTCCAGCGAGCAGCCGAGCTTCCAGGACAACAGAACTCCATTCTCCACCACCTGGGAGGACATTGAGAATTGTTAATTTAATCATCCATCTGATAATATATTAAATTATGACTGACTAACAAATATTTACTCATCCACAATAGCACTCTTGCTTGCACATCAACTCACCTTCTTTGCATTTCCCGGGCCAGCCATGAATGCTGACATGTCGAACAGCCTGTTGTTGACCACAGGGAGTATCTTCATGTGCTGGAGCTCCACCCCAGAGAAGCTCCTCATGTTATCCAGGAGCTCCACCCTCTGTTCCGAGCTCATCTTGGTCAAATCGGCGTCCAGGATCACCGTCAGCACTGTGACCGGCTCCTCGTTGCCACACATGAATGGCTGGATGTCGTCTTCGGTAGTGGCTTGGTTGGAGGCCAGCTGGGCTGAATCTGCGTCAGTATAATCTTCGGGGTGTACCTCAATGGAGAACACCTCTGACGAAGAGGAGGATTTTGTGTGGTTGGAGATGGATACAGAGATGTAATGGACACCTTTGTCCTCCTCCAAAGGGAGACCCTGCAGGATTCTGCTGCTGGCATCCCAGTGCAGCCAGGCGGGGAGGGATTCCTTACCCATCTCTGTGATCTGAAAGATAAAGGAAACAGAGGGTGAATTGATGTTTCGGTATGAATACCAGGAGAGATGATTCATCACCAAAGAGTTTGTCACAACATAAAGGGGGGGATATGTGATTTAATGTGATAACAAATTACAATGAAAGTGTATCTTTATCTGTAAACAACATATGGAACAAAAAGGAACAAATGCCAGAGACATTATTTCTGATCTGCACACAAAAGGTCTAATGATAGAAACCAAACAGCGAAAGCCTCGTAGTTATAAAAGCTCTCAGAAATAGAACATTCTGTGAACATGAAATAGGTAATGTTTGCTTTTCAAACAGACAATGTGCTTGGCAGGCTTAACGGAAAAAATACACTTTTACGTCAACAAAGTACAAAGTACGCAGAGAAGGCTGGAACCCGCTAGCCTCTTGCTGTGGGTTAAGGTTAGTGCTGCCTGAACTGCTATTCATGCAAGTTGTGCTTGATTAAATTTATTTTGGACAGTAAGTGATGCAGAAATAAAGTGCTGGATTCGTGCTGTAAATGACAGGAACAGGATTTACTGCTGCGGCTATTCAGCATCGTTTGCGCCCTCTAAGTCCGACTCTGCACATACAGACACAATGAAAAGCAGTGCTCGGAATTGTAATTTAAACTCGACTAAAATTAAAATAACTCGGCCAATTATACGAGCGGGGACGTCCCCGTGGCAGGAGGCTGATGGAGAGAAATGGATCACAGGGGAGTGACAATGCATCCACACACATAAATCCCAAAACAAGAACAAATGCACGCTGCGCTCCCCAGCCCCTACAAGTTAATTCTGCGGCTAATAAATCCTGGTTGATAAATTATGTAGAGGCAGTGCTCCCTCGACACATCATTAATGCTCTAACCAGCACACAGGCAGCGCCGGGGGAAAACACACACATCCAGACACACACACACACACACGTTCTCAAACATGCAGACATACACAAAAATGGACACACACACAGGCAGGCACACAAAGCCAAAGGCAAAACGCACACAGGGAGGTGTGTGTGCTTTTTCCCTCAGACGTACAGTTCACACATGGCCACACAGATAAAATCAAACGTGTACGTGCACACACACACACACACATACACACACACACACACACACACACACCTTGCCAGGAGCTGGGCTTTTAAAAATTATCCCCTCTTGGACGATTCCTTTAAACCCCTCCCCCCCGACGGCGTCCACACCTCTCACAGCCTCTGCCCTTTTTCCTAGAAACACTTGGATCTCTGTCTTTTTTCCAGCAGCAGAGGAAACGGTGGAGGAAAACAGTGGAAACAGGCAACTCCAACGATTTTATATCTGATTTTATTTGCTTTTTTTTAGTCGTGCCTCCCTTTTTCATATTCAGTTCCCACTCTTATTCCTCTCCCTTCTTCCTCTGACACCTCACCCCTCCTCTGTGACACTGCCTTCCTCTTTTCTGCTGTCATTATTTCAAAATGTCATTATCAAACTCTGACAGGCCTTTTCACGGCGAGATAAAAGCTTATTTCTGAGGTGGCGATGTAGGAAGATGTCACGACTTCTGGCCAAGATAATGAAATCAAAAATGTGTTTACGATACAATCCTGCGAGATAACTGTGGGTGACAGGAAAACATCACACTGTTTCTGTTTTCTGAACGTCCACTGCTGAATTAATGACATATATTTGCCTGAGAAGGAAAACAAAAACCTGTACGTGTCTTCACATCAGGCTCCTCCAGCAATATTTGATTTAATTTGTCTCACGGAGCTCCAAACTTCAAACCAATTGCCTCTTGACATGGCATCACAAATCAAATCACAAAGAGACGATGAAGGACAAGTGAGTTGCCGGGCGGTAATCTCATCATAACTGTCATAATTACCCCGTAAATTACTAAATTGTGTCCTGAAAGCACAAAGACGAACACTTCCTTATCTGCTGACAATTAAATACGAGTGTGAGGGTGAAAATACAGGTGATACTACTGAAGAGTTCATAACAAAATCAACATCTGTCATAAAAAATATCAGTCAGGACGTCAGAAGTTGATTCCTGACTGATGACTCATTAATTTACAGGATATAATTACATTATTATGTGAACTGAGAGCCTATAACTATACTTTAATACTATAAATGACAAAAGGCCAATGAAGGAATGTAACTAAGTATATTTACTTATTATATTTACTCAAGTTCGTCTGAAGAAATGCAATTTTTTTAATGAGTTCATAACAAAATCAACATATGTCATAAAAAATATCAGTCAGGACGTCAGAAGTTGATGCCTGACTGATGACTCATTAATTTACAGGGACGTATTTAATTTTCAGGATATAATTACATTATTTTATGAACTGAGAGCAAACGGCCAATGACGGAATGTAAAATAAATAAAGTATATTTACTTATTATATTTACTCAAGTTCTATTCCTGTGTGACTTTCCTTTTTACCAGAGAAATACTTTAACTCAATATCTTTACTTTACGTCAAGAATTACTTTTAGGGACTTTTCACAACACTGCATTGTGTCCTGAAAGCACAAAGATGATCGCTTCCTTATCTGCTGACAATTAAATATGAGTGTGAGGGTGAAAATATTGGTGATACTTTATTTATTTATTATTCGTACTTTCGTCTGAAGAGTTCATAACAAAATCAACATATGTCATAAAAAATATCAGTCAGGACTTCAGAAGTTGGTTCCTGACTGATGACTCATTAATTTACAGGGACGTATTTAATTTTCAGGATATTATTACATTATTTTATGAACTGAGAGCCTATAACTTTAAACTATAAATGACAAAAGGCCAATGAAGGAATATAACTAAGTATATTTACTCAAGTTTTATTCCTCTGTGTGAGTTTCCCTTTTACCAGAGTAATACTTTTACTCAATATCTTTACTTTTAGTCAAGAATTACTGTTGGGGACTTTTCACAACACTGCAGAAGGCAGAACAGATTTATGAGTTCATAACAAAATCAACATATGTCATAAAAAATATCATTCAGGACGTCAGAAGTTGATCCCTGACTGATGACTCATTAATTTACAGGGACGTATTTAATTCTCAGGATATAATTACATTATTATGTGAACTGAGAGCCTATAGTTATACTTTAAATTATAAATGACAAAAGGACAATGAAGGAATGTAACTAAGTATATTTACTTATTATATTTACTCAAGTTCGTCTGAAAAAATGCAATTTTTTTAATGAGTTCATAACAAAATCAACATATGTCATAAAAAATATCAGTCAGGACGTCAGAAGTCGATTCCTGACTGATGTCTCATTAATTTTCAGGATATAATTACATTATTTTGTGAACTGAGAGCCTATAACTATAAATTATAAATGACAAAAGGCCAATGAAGGAATATAACTACCGGTAAGTATATTTATTCAAGTTCTATTCCTGTGTGTGAGTTTCCCTTTTACCTTTGCTTTTACGTCAAGAATTATTCTGGGGACTCTTCACAACACAACACTGCAAAAGGAGCAGAAGCATCGACTCGGGTTTATTTATCGACTAAATTCTCCATATTAATACAAACCTCCCATCATTCATCCCTACAGACCAAAGCAATGTTCTCTCCGTCGGTCGTCCCGACTCAGTCTGAAGTGTTAAAACAAAAACACAACGGCGCCTTTTTAAACTCCGACACGAACTCAGCAGAGAGCTTGTAGTTTCCTGCCTCCCTAAAAAAGAACATGAAAAATACATCAAATCCCCCAAAATGTCAAGAAAAATATTTCCTATCTTCTCCTGGCACCGGGCTGCAGCGAGAGCGAGCTTGATGTTTGGCCCTAAAGGTTATCGTGTGCTCTCACAGCCTCCTGCAGCCTCCGACACAACACACACCACTGGCAAGGTTACCTCCTAAGCCCTTCTGCAGCAGCAGCCGGGGAAAACCCTGCACTTTGGAAGATTTATTTGGAGGAAGCACGGAGGGGCCGCGCTGCAGAACGAGCTGCTAAAACTATTTTCTGGGAAACTATTAAGGTGGTGGCAAGGGCAACTGAGGGCAGAGACACAACACACACACGCAGCAATCAGAGTTAATTTACTCGCGCCGCGATAACCTTTCCACGCAGCCGTTATGTGCCTTGCTCAAGGACTTTTCGACAGGGAATCGACGTCTTATTAACCTCCACAAAGACTCCGGCCCTGACCACTTCTGAGTAACGCGGCGTTTGAGGAGGTGCACAATGACTCTGAGCAGCATGTACAGTGAATGTTAACGTCGCTGACAGTAAGAGCCCCGGCCAGCGGGAGATAACAGCCCATTGGACGATTTGAGGAATGAGTCACTGTCATGTGTAAAGCGAGGCTGTCACCCCCAGTGTGAGTGCAGCGGGGCGCCTCACCCGCCTCACCCGCCTCACCCCTCCAACCCCCCGACTTAAAAGGCTGTTAATTAAAATGAGTGATAATCTCATCAAAGTTGGGGCTTGTTTGATCATTTTCTCATTTTTTTCACACACACACACTAACACACACGTCAGCCCTAAAGCCAGCGTGACTATCGGCGCTATAAGCTACAGTGATGGGCAACAAACTCGGGTGGGAAGCGTATTTGAAGTCTATATGAGCGACAGGCGTGAAACACTGGCAGACATTATCGCACGTTATCATCTTTATGTGACTCCGCGTCGCTGCCGTCGCTCTGCTCGCTCGCTCGCTCGCTCTGCCTCCTCAGCTGTTTTGTTTGGAGTCAAGAGGAAGCTGCAGTTTGGAGTTAAGACGGCGGCGCAGCAGCAAGCTCAGTGAGTCCGACGCTAAAGCTGTACGTATGGAGAGGGAGGAGGAAGCCGGTGGTGCTCTGTGACATGGAAATATTAACGTCTAGTCCAAGATAACAACTTGTTAAAGGTCCAGTGTGCAGGATTTAAGGGCAGGAGTTGAATATAATATTCACGAACATTCACGAACATGTTTTCATTTGTGTTTAATCTAAATAATCTTCGTTAACTTAGAGTATTTAATACCTGCAGAGTCCGTCTAGATGTCATTAAACCCAAAAAACTGCACTTTTAATTAAAATTTGATCTGAGATATCCATTTTTTTGCATCTTCAGTCTTTCAGCACAGTTTTGAGACATCTGTATTGACATTATTGTACTTTTCACTTCACTACATTCATGAGTTACTCTAGTTAATAGAAATATGAAAGTCTAGTCCAAGATAACAACTTGTTAAAGGTCCAGTGTGCAGGATTTAAGGACAGGAGCGGAATATAATAATATCCATGAACATGTTTTCATTTGTGTTTAATCTAAATAATCTTTGTTAACTTAGTATTTAAGTATTTAATATCTGCAGAGCGAGTTCTCTCCTACAGAGTCTGTCTAGATGTCATTAAAAACCCAAAAAACTGCACTTTTAATTCAAATTTGATCTGAGATATCAATTTTTTTGCATCTTCTGTATTTCAGCACAGTTTTGAAATATCTGTATTGACATTGTTGTACTTTTCACTTCACTACATTCATGAGTTACTCTGGTTAATAGAAATATGAAAGTCTACTCCAAGATAACAACTTGTTAAAGGTCCAGTGTGCAGGATTTAAGGGCAGGAGTGGAATATAATATCCATGATCATGTTTTAATTTGTGTTTAATCTAAATAATCTTTGTTAATTTAGAGTATTTAATACCTGCAGAGTCCGCCTAGATGTCATTAAACCCAAAAAACTGGACTTTTAATTAAAATTTGATTTGAGATATCACTTTTTTTGCATCTTCAGTCTTTCCTCACATCTCAGAGTGTAATATTATTGTACTTTCACTTCACTCCATTCATGAGTTACTCTAGTTAATGAACAGATTAACACTTTACATACGAAGAATAAGAATATAAGACTTTAAAGGACCCTGCAGTCTCTGAAGTGCTTCTGCTCCAGCATTAAGATGCTGCCTGCACAGTCCTGCAACACTTACAGGAGCCGTGCTGCTGCATAATGACGCTCACTGTTGATCCTCTGAGTGCATTTTGATGATGATGCTTCCAAACGTGAAAACAAGTACAGTCTTTGAATGAGTGAGTGACCTTGGCTGCGTTCAGACAGAGTCCGGTGTTGTGGTGATCAGCTGCAGAGTGAAGTGTTTGTCCACAAATGTAATAATGAACCACCAGGATGCAGGGATCTAAAATCTAAAAGGGAGGTGTAATATTCCTCCTTTTCCAAACAGCCTCCACTTTTCCTCCTCTGGTAGGCGTCAACATGTGACGTGACGTGAAGCAGGAAGTTGGGCGTGAAGAGAAGCAGGGCAGTTTCTGCTTTTCTCCCAAAATCCTCTTCCCGTTTAACATTGGGGCTTATGGGGCAGTTGCTGGAGTTTGTGTCGGTTAGACGCAGATAATTCAAAAACCGTACATCCTCCCGATAAAGTGGACACGTTGCCAGACAGAAGACAAGTGTGGCTACGTTCTTGGAAAATATCACTATTGTAGTGTGAAATCTGTGGCTAGGATCGTCATCTAAAGAAACATTTTCGGAGAGTTTTTTTCAGGCTCCCCCACTCTGCCAGTTGGTGCTGCGCGAACATTCCGCAATACACACTCATTGAAAATCCTGAATTTTTCTGAGTTTTTTCGAAATCACTCACGATCAATTAAGGGTCACCGTTCAAAAACTAAACATCGTAGAAAGAAAGTTCAAATACAACTCAAATAGATGAGACTTGTGCCTACATTTTAAAGTTTGAATGGTGTCTCTAGGTCAAAGTCTGCCAGAGCAGGAGATGTTTGAAAAACCTCGATGATGTTGCGACTTTTTTGACCCCGTCCCATTCATTCCTTATGGGACATTTTTCGCAGTTTTTCTTCAAAATAAGAGCTTTACATTGCACCCCATCGGAGTTTAGAACTGGGTTCTTAGCGGGGGGCTTTTAATTTGAAAGTAGCGACCGCTATTAGCTCGCCGCTACAACAACAAGCGGACAACCGAGACAGCTACAGAGAGCGAGGAGACGCTAGCATCTCCCGGATCTCAGCGGCTTTCCAGCTGCTCATCTTCATGGATGAAGTGACGAACTGACTGCTGTGATCAGCTGTTTCCTGGTTTTAAAACTCCCGGCTGTGGGTGCGCAGCAGTGCACGTCATCCACACCTCCGCCCATCTCAGCATTTGCCACCACATTGCCGCCTCGGATTTACAGCAATGGAGGCGCAAATAAGTGTAACGTTACCCTCCGAGGGGAAAACTGGAGGAACAAAACAGACCACCAGTTTGCCGCCTTCTGTCTAAATCTGCGGACCTAGCCGCCAAAAGGACGGCAAACTGGTGCCCAGAATAAAAACGGCGAGTGTCGGCGCTGAATTCATCCAGAATTCTCCCAGAGATTCAAAGTGCAGATGTTTGATCAGCCTCCGCCTGCAGCTCGCAGCAAACCCAAAAGAGTTTTTGAAGTTATCGACAGGACCTCCTCAGCAGTTGACCCTCCTCGAGTGTTTATGTCTGCGGGCCGGTACCTTCGTCTTCTGAAGCCGCCGCTAATCTGTAGTTTATTGATGGTTCGACCAGGAGAGTTTCAGACTCATCCAGAGCATCTATGCAGACAAATGAACTGGACTTTCACTTCTCGATGTTCAAATAAGATTCTCATCACAGCAGAAACCAAACATGATGGAGAGTTAGTGTCTCTCATCAGGACCTGCTCACATCTGTACTGCCAACACCTCCACGCACACCTTCATTATTATATTCTATATGATATTATAAGAGACTTCACAGAGGTCTTATGAGGACACAGAGCTGGAGAAGGAGTGGGAGAAAGAGTAGAGAGACAGTCAGATAGACCGAGATGGAGGGAAAGAAAGAGGGAGGTCAAGCAAGAAGAACAGAAGACAGAGACAGGGAGATATTAGGAGGAGGAGGAGGCGTCGAGGAGAGAAAGCAGCTCATTGTTGCGGCGAGAGGAGAAAGGAGGCCATTGTTAGCGAGGACCCGGCTGACAGCTCGATAGATAAGCTTCATATTCTGGAGGAGGTGAGGAAGGAGGAGGAGGAGGAGGAGGAGGAGGAGGAGGTGCAGCCTGTTGTGATACGATGACTCGGGGTGAAATGAAACTCTGCGTGGCGAAGGAAGGAAAACAGAGGCAGGATGGAGGGAGCGGGGTAAAGAAGAGGAAGGCCTGATGGACGAGGAGGGAGGGGAGATGAAAGGAGGAGGATGGAGGAGGATGGAGGGGAAGTGAGAGATAATGTGAAAAGGGGCGAGAAGTGGAGCGAGACGGAGAGTAACCCAGCGTGGGGCGAGTGAGAAAGTGGTCGAGAAAGCAAAAACCTACAGAGAGAACGAAGGAACGAGGGCGTCGGAGGGAATTTCTGGCATCGTCGAGTGTTTCCAGTGGAAAGTATGAGGCGAGGACGAGGGGAGGAAGGATGGAGGAGCTATAGAATGAGAGAGGAGGGGGCTCACAGGCCGGCGGATGTTTACGAGAGGAAATCCATCTTACGGCCCATTTTCTGCCGTTAAAAATTCATCCGTGGCCCGAGTCCACAGCAGGCACATCCACACTGCTGAACAGCGCAATCTAGGAACGGAGATATACGAGCAGCCACGGAGAGACAACAAGCAGGTTCTCAAACGGAAACTTTGGAGGTTTAAAATGAATCTCTCTTTATCTCAACAACAACACAGAACATCCCTTTAAAACCACCCGACCCGGACGGAGCTTCAATTAAAGCCGCAGTTCACCTGAACTACAGACAGAACCATCTTCTTCTTCTAGATGTCCAATCCAGTCATCCACACTGTGTCTTTCAGGTTGTGAGATATCTACAGATGAGACAATATAATAACATGCGTCTACTTGGATAATATAGACTCCTTAATGAATACTTCTTTGGGATGAATCAATTAAAAACCAAATAAAACTGCTTACAACAAGGTCTACAGTCTTAACCTTTGATCACATAAACGACCCTGGTTGTTCTCTCATTCACAGGTCCACAAAATAAACCCGTCCTGCTCGGTCCGTCGGTCCTGGAATGACCCGCAGGCCGAACTCAACCTTGAGACCCAGAAACTCACTAATGACAGCGGCCACTTTCACTGCAGCTGCCTCAACTAACAAACAGACAAACACATGTTTTAATGATGTTGCATCATTTATGCACCACATTACGACACGTGTGTTTGTTGTTCTGTTTGATGTGATCGTCCTGCCGTGTGTTCCAATGCTGCTGTGACTTCCTAATTAAATAAAAGATTATCTATATATTTATCTGGTGCCACAGCTCCACACTTCCTGTTCTGCTCCTCACATCACGTCTTTCACTCTCCCACGTTATATAGAACCAGTCTCTCTCTCTCCTGCCAACATTTACGACACTGTCCAACCCTCCGGCCTCTCGTCTACCTGTCTGACTGACCCTCGTTGGGTTTGTTCACCTGTTGCCGCTCAATCTTCTGGTTCGACACCTGTTCATAAAATACATAAACTGAACTTCTTCACACCGACTGCTCTCTACGTTATGGTTTGCATGTGCTAAAGTCACATCCAGATAGAGTTCCTCAAGCTGTCTGGAGGAAATGCATGCTTGTTTTCATATCATAATATATATCGTATCCAACATCGTGCAGCCTTGTTATTTGTAATTTGGGTGAACTGACCCTTTAAGAGAGCAACAGGAGCTCCACCTCTCACCTTGTTCTTCACATATTAAACACCACCTACACTGTAATGATGCATTAATGGCTTCTCGACCATAAAACCTCCAACGCATGTCCACAACTCTGCACACTTCCTGTTCGACTCCAAAATAAAAGCACAGCAGTGGAACTGCAGTTATGAGGTTTTCTGAAACGTAATAAAACTGAATGGAAATGAATATTCCCACAGAGGAAACACATTCCAGGAAAAATATACCCTTTTTATTAATAGGCCCGATTGTAGGACGCTGCAGAGTCAGACATCCACAGGAATCAGCTGCACGAAGAGGAAAAGACGATGAAGTGTCTGACAAACACAAGGAACAGCTCCTGATACACAACACGAACAGCCATGTGCATGTGTGTGCATTAACACACACACACACACACTCTCTCTCGCTCTGAACCACAAACACACCCCTATTATATGGTCATTAAAGTATAATGATGGAGAGAGCTCTTAGCTGTAAAACCTGCCCTAAAGTATACGCTCTCTCTCTCTCCATCACACACACACACACACACACTCTCTCCATCACACACACACACACACACACACACACACAGTTGTGTTGCCAAAGCCTGCAGCAAACCTCACAAAGCTCTCCCCCACTCCCTCTCCATGTCTCTCCACCTCTCTCTCTCTTCAGCTTGCAGTTTAAAACGATGAGAGGTCGCCGTTTGATTCCAGCTGTGTGATCGAGAGAAGACGAGGAGGAAGATGGTGTGTGTGTGTGTGTGTGTGTGTGTGTGTGTGTGTGTGTGTGAGGGCAGGGACAGTAAATCAGCTGCTCGTGCTGACCATGCAGGAGCAGGAGAGAAAATACTGAGTGTGAATGTGTGAAGGCAAAAGGCGGCGAGGCTGCGCATGTGTGAAGAAGAAGAGAACAACGGTAGCAGAAGTGTGTGTGTGTGTGTGTGTGTGTGTGTGTGTGTGTGTGTGTGTGTGTGTGTGTGTGTGTGTGTGTGTTTTGTTATGACAAGGACAACTGGAAGGCGAGCGAGGAGACGAGACACAGCTTGTCGTCCGAGCAGCAGACTTGGCTCGGCGAGCTGAGCTACCGGACGCCGCGAGTCGGGAGAATACAGCCGAGTGTAAACAGAGTCCTGCAGAGACAGATGTGTGTGTGAGTGTGTGTGAAACACAGAGAGAGAGTGTGAAACAGAGAGAAAATGAGCTCAGAGGACACAGAGACACTGAAAGAATGAGGTGAACACACACACACACACACACACACACACACACACACACACAGGGCAGAAACACACACTATATATACTATATGTACATGTGAGCGTGCACGTGTGTGTGTTTGTACAACCCCTGCTTGGAAACAATAACACTAGGCGTGTGTGTGTGTGTGTGTGTGTGTGTGTGTGTGTGTGTGTGTGTGTGTGTGTGTGTGTGTGTTATCTCTGTCTCAGCATGTGGCTCGTTTTCCGCAGACTCTCGGCTTCGGCTCTGACTAATGCTGCAGCCCCACCAGAATTACTCACTATCATCACACACACACACACACACACACACACACACACACACACACACATAGAAAATGTGCTACTGTATTTTTAACTCTTGAGGCGACTCTGAGCTTCACACTGTGTTTCTCTTTGCTTTTATTCGACTTTAGTAGCAAAGAGAAAAACAGAACTGGGTTTTTATTGTTCCGTGTTCTGGACCAGGACCGGTCACCGCTCACACTCGTCTCTGCACGATGCACAGTAGGAAAAGTCTGCCTCATGATTATCCTGCAGGAATCATCGAAATGTGCTTAAAACTCTGGAAAATGGCTCAAAAACAATCACTGGAATCTCTCAAAGAAAGCTGAATAATCTGAATCTCTAACATCTTATTTTGTTTAGTTTGGCGTCTGGTTTTCTAAGAACTCAGAGCTTTAACTGTTGTTCCTGAGGTGCATCTCGTCTTCCCTCCGCCATCGTGTATTTTTGATGCCTTATCTCAAAATCACAAAGAGATGCAAAGATAATGATCAGCTGGAGTTGTGGACAAGTCTTCAGGAGTCTGATGTCTGTGGACACTGAGCAGGAAAGACGCTGAAATTCGATACGGTTTTAATTTTTCTTTGCTTGAAAAACGACTAAAAATAATGAAGTGCTTATCAAAACGGTTCCTGATTAGAAATGATCACGATCCCTTTTCATTTCACTGTGATTAAAAAGTAAATGTGCGTGCAGGACATTTGTCTCCGGGCTTTAACAGATCAGCAGCTTTTCGCAGGACGCTGACAGATTTTTAAAAAAAAAAAGCCGACAGGACCTCACTGAAGGGAAAACAGAAAGTGTACACTCAGCTTCCAGTGTCACGGCGTCCTGTGTGAGCGATCGAGGAGCGTTAGAGGAAAGTGTGATGAGAAGCAGAAGAGGAAAAAGAATACAGTCGAGAGCTGGAGGCCAAATCAGAACGCTGTTAAATCCATTGTGACACGGCGACAATGAGCCAAACACAAGACGATTAATCACACTTCAGCCGAAGTTTAGTTCCCATCACTTCTCCTGAGACACAGCACACAGAAAGAATTCAATTAACTCGTCTGCACAATGAGATGTTTGACAGACTTTCTTTCTTCACTGTAACCTGACAGGCTGAGCTCCTCCTCCTCCTCCTCCTCCTCCTCCTCCTCCTCTCCTCCTCCTCCTCCTCCTCCTCCTCCTCCTCCTCCTCCTCCTCCCCCTCCTCTCTCCTCCTCCTCCTCCTCTTCCTCCTCCTCCTCCTCCTCCTCCTCCTCCTCCTCCTCCTCCTCCTCCCCCTCCTCTCTCCTCCTCCTCCTCCTCCTCCTCCTCCTCCTCCTCCTCCTCCTCCTCCTCCTCCTCCTCCTCCTCCTCCTCCTCCTCCTCCTCGGCATCTCGTCCGAGCCCTCTCTTGTCCCGAGGTCAGCAATTACCGTCCCCTCTTGCTTTGATGCCGTGTGAATAAAACATCAGCTATCTTTATCCGGGCTAACGAGCTACAGCGCCGACACAAACCATTAAATCTTAAACACATCGCTCGGGGATAATGAGAGACATGATGTCGTGTTTTGAAGTGAAGGAGATGCAGGGCGTCGCCGGCCTCCGAAGAGGAGACGGAGGCCGATCACTCCAAATAAAATCGATGCAGTTTGAGCTGAGATGAGCAACATGTGGCTCTGAACCTCACGACTCCTGCAGGAGCAGTGAAAGTGAGCAGAGAGGGTTTGATCCTGTAATCCGGCCGGAGCATCATCACACCGCCGTGATCAACAGATCGCTCAGCAGAACTGCCTTAATAGGCCAATCGAGCTGCGCAGCGTCCAGCGTCTAAATATAATCTGCTACTGTAACCTTCACGCGAAGCCAAATATGGCTCGGCTCGCTCCGCCTGGAAAACCAATGAAGGCAGAACGCCGCGCTGCTGCGACTCCACTTCCCCTCTGGGCCACGACCAGGCATGCTGGAGGACGGCTGCCAGGCCCAGACCTGCGGTTGCTAGGTTACCGGAGGACACACCATGACAACAACGCCAGGAGACACAAAGACACAAACACTCAGGACTCTCTCTCGCTCTGTGGAAACTTCAACCAACAAAGATCTTTTTTTCTCTTTCAGGGAGAAACTGGATTCAGAATGTGTCTTTTATGAGACAAAGCAAACGTTAAAAACAAACTGGAGCGACTGATGTCAGGAAAAATAAACTACATAAATAATCCTCATAGATTATCAGAGGATTAAGGGCTCTGGATTTATAGGAAAATGGAGACTTTTCCCACAGAAATATACATTTTTATTCTCTTTTTGGAAACTTAAACCAACATTTTTTTTTTCTCTTTCTGACCTGACACTTGGATTTTTCTGTCTGTCCCCAAAATAAAATGTAATTTCTGAAATTATAAAGTGAAACCTGAAACAGGACTGATTTATTGTTTCGTCGATGTAATGACAGGAAACACTGATATTTTCCCAGAGATGGTCTCCAGCTGTCTGACCGACAGTGTAAAATGAAAATATAGTCAGTTTAAAATGATATTAAACAGAGAAAAGTTGTCAAATTCTCACATTTTCGATGCTGGAGGCAGAAAATGGATTCCACTTTTACTTAAATGATTAACTGAAATAGTCGATCGATGCTAAAAATTCTGCATCAGTTAACTTTAGCTTATAAAACTCAAATGATAAGTGATGATCTCCCTCCATGTTTAAAGACATTAAACCTTTAATATTAAGTGTCCTGTATCTGTCAGGACGTGATTGGTTGACTGACAGGCGTCTCTGGCGGTTGCTCGGCAACAAAAAGGGACGCACGGCAACAACATCAGGAGGCAGAAAGCATCGACTTTACTGTTTTTGGAAACTTAAACCAACAATTTTGCTCCTGTTTTTTTTCTCTTTCTGACTTTTCCTTTGGAGGTCGGGGAGTCTGTCCCCAAAATAAAACTTTATTTCTGAAATTATAAAGTGAAATTTGATTTGATTTATCGTTTCGTCGATGTAATGACAGAAAACACTGATATTTTCCCAGAGATGGTCTCCAGCTGTCTTGTTTTGTCTGACTGACAGTGTAAAATGATATTAATCAGAGAAAAGTTGTCAAATTCTCACATTTTCGACGTGATTGGTTGACTGACAGGCGTCTCTGGCGGTTGCTCGGCAACAAAAAGGACGCACGGCAACAACATCAGGAGGCAGAAAGCATCGACTTCACTGTTTTTGGAAACTTAAACCACCAGATTAGCTCCTGTTTCTCTCCCTGACTCTTCTATCGGAGGTTAGCGAGTCACACAGCGGCGGCTCGGCAGTAATTATCTGTGCTAAAGGTCAGATGGAAATTGCGGCCTGAAATCCAACACTGACATGAAGGCATCAGAGAAACAGCCGTCCATCACGGACGGAGGGGAAGTTTTCGTGTCGTCCGTCGGCTCAGACGCAGAAATTCTGAATGAATCCGCGGGAGCATATAATTTGGAACATGTGAATAAAAGGCCTCGCCCGCTGTACGTTTAATTACATAGCAACATGGCCACGGCGCTCCGGTGCCAGCGAGCGGATGGCGGCGGTGCGAGCTTACAGCGAGGGTGACTCATATGTTCTGCTGTGTGTTTCTATCTCCGGGCCGCCTCCTCCCTCTGCTCCCTTAATACCAGTTTTCCACTGCTGCCCTGCCAGCTGACAGCCGCCGAGCTGCAGGGGCTTACGGAGGGAGGCTTTCTGTAGCGCGGGGCGGCGCCGAGGCAGACGACACCCAGCGAGCGACAACACTTTATCATACAGAGGAGAGCGAAAACGTAAAGAGAGGTGGGCGTGGCTTCAGAGGAAACGTAGAGAGGAGAGAAGATATTGTTGCAGAAAAGATATAAAAGCTGAAAACGCTTCCTGACGTGGAGGAGAAAGGAGGACAGCGACAGAAAAGAGAGGGTGGTGGTGGTGTTGGTGTTGGTGTTGGGGGAAATTTAACACGATGCCAAGACGACGGTGAAGAACAGACGATAATGAATCGAGGGGGGAGGAGGGAGGAGGGAGGAGGGAGACGCAGTGGGGAGGAGAAGGGAAAGTTAGCTTTCCCACCAAAACGCCCCCGAGGGGAGCGAAGCCTCCACAGCAGCCAGCGACTGTCTCCATTCATCAGCAGGGAGAGACTCACACAGCCCGTCAATGTGTTGTGACACACACACACACACACACACACACACACACACACACACACTCAGAGAACTACAGTTACATCCAGTAACCACAGTTTTCCTCGCTAATGCTAACACTTTGCTAACAGACAAAGCACCAGGATTCATTCTCTGTTTTAAACGTACGTGTGCTGACAGATTCACCTCTGCTTCTTAATCTCTCTTTTATAATCCGTATGTGAGCAGATTGAAACGTCTCTGGTGTCTATACAAGCCGGTGGACGACGTGTTGAAGCTGTGGATTTCTTTGTGAAGGACTCGGACGTTCTGCACGTTCTCCAGCTCTCCCTCTCAGCGCTAACAGCAGCTAACGTTAGCGAAGAAACAGAGTAAAATCACAACCATCTTTCAGCAACAAGCCGAGAGGTGAAACCTCTTCAAGACAAAAACCAAATCCAGTTGCATTCGATTCAGTTTCCTTGAGACATCTTTCAGCAACCGTAGAAGTTCAACAGAGCCGTGTTAACTGGAGGAGGGATCGTTGGTATCGTCAGCGAGTTCAAACTGCAGGTTTCTACATGCTGATGTTGTCTGACTGTTTATTTTACAGGCTGACAGAGTCGCAGGCCTGGATGTGGAGACTGTTTGTGGGACTCGGCTGGTTCGGTTAGCGTTAGATGAAAGCTGTTTCTGCTCTGTGATCCTCGTCACTGTGTCTCTGCTGTGGTTCTCTGACTGAACCTCCACAGATATACGTTGGGTTTTCTTCCAAATAAACGCTGCTGAGACGTCTGACTGTGGGAATAAACACACACGTCATACGTCATCACACCTCATTTATATTCTTATTTGAAGACGATGAACACAAAGTTTTGTTTTTCCCCAAATCTTGTTTTTTCTCCAGATCACAGATCGTCTCTGTGTGATGTCAGAGCGAGCAGAGCAGAGGGACGGCCGTCTTTTTACCAAAGGAACTGTTTGTTATCCAGCAGTGATGCTGTGGGCTGATTTAACAGAGAGACGGTGCAGACGGGTGGAGGAGGTGGTGCTGATGGTGCTGATGGAGGCTCACAGCAGAGAGTAATTACACAGCAGTTAGCTGTTAGCATCTCTTTTTAATCTGCATGCAAATACACAATCAAAATATTCACAAAGGAATATGCAACATATGCTTTTAGGCACCGACAACACACACACACACACACACACACACACACACACACACACACACACTTGGACCTCTCGCTCTCTGTGAATTAAAGTACAAAAGAGTTTTCAGCTAGCGTCGGTTATTTCCTGGATTAAACGAGGAAAAAAGAAAAAGTGAACTAATAAACGAGGGGTGAGCTCGCCTGCCAGCCAGCCCGTCAGCCAATCAGCTAATTACACTGGTAATTGTGGTAATGAGGCTATGGAGAGTGCTCATCTCTTGGCCGGAAACCCTTCGTCCTCGCGGCCACTTCCATTAATAACAGTAGAGGATGGAGGCGCCGCAGGGCTCCTGCGTCCCAGCAGCACCTGCACACAGACGCCGCCGCCGCCGTCGCACAAACGCTTCCAACTGCTCAACCGCGGTCGTTTCGGTGAATTATCACTTCACGACGCTGCTGCAGAGATAAAATCCAAAACAGTTTCCCTCCTCAGCTGAAGTTGTGGATTATTAACCTGCGTTTGAGCTAATTCAAGGCTGAAACCGAGGAAAAGCACAAGAAATCAAATCAGAGAGAACACGGAGTAATGACCCTGAACGGCACCGAAGCAACATGTCGATATCTTAACACAATGTGACCGACAACACGTCATCTCCGATGTGTAAGTCAGGTGTTGTACAGGACTCACACTTCTGGTGACAAACTGGGCTTTATTCCATCATTCCTCCTCGACGTCTGTGTTTCTGCTGTGTGCTTCAGTCGGACACGTAGTTCATTTAATTCGTTATCGTCCTGTTTTGGCTCGATGTGCTCAGTTCACACCGACACAGCTGAGCTCCACTTCTGGCTAAAATAGACTCGGTGCGAATTCTCCTTGGTCGGTGGAAACATGAGCGTCGGGTCCGGATACCGTATCGTGGCCACGACGGGCCCGGTGGAAAACGCCCGATCACAAGTGACAAGATGCACCAGGAGCAATGCATCTTGGGAGCTCGGCAGGACAGGATTGTGTTTGTGCTGGTTGTAAGTGTGAGTCAATATGATACAACGTATAAATGTTTTTACTTAGAATCTATGAATCATCTGATCACAGAATAGCTAACTGTTGACATGTAACACTAACTTTCTGTACTTGACAGTTTCTAAAGTCACATCATAAGAAGAGAGAGGTTCTGATCCGACACCAGGAGCGGTTCTGTTCAGCACCCGTTCACTGCGTCACTAATTAAATAAACCTTCAGATGTAAAGTGAAATCCGGTGGAAACACGAGCGTCGGCTCTGGATACTGTGTCGTGGCCACGACGGGCCCGGTGGAAACCGTCGACCTGTTGCTAAAACGCCAGATCACAAGTGACAGGATGCACCAGGAGCAATGCATCATGGGGGCTCGGCAGGACAGGTTTGTGTTTGCGCCGATATGATACAATGTACACTAAAAAACTTTGTAGAAATGTTTTTACCTTTAATCTATGAATCATCTGATCACAGAATAACTAAATGTTGACATGTGATGCTAACTTCTGTGCTCGACAGTTTCTAAAGTTACATCATAAGAAGAGAGAGGTGCTGATCCGACACCAGGAGCCGTTCTGTTCAGCACCCGCTCACTAATTAAATAACCCTTCCGATGTAAAGTGAAATCCTCCACTTGTAAGATCACAGGCTGTATTTCCCAGGTTTGTTAAACCCTCCCTCTCCTCCTCGGAGGTCGGCGTCCGGCCGCCCGGCCGAGGCTCGGCGGCTCGACGCTCTGAATGGATAATCGCTGGTGAATTCAGCGAACGGGGCCCCGACCGCTCAGCGAAAGGTGAATGGGCAGGCGGGCTGTCACAGAGCCGGAGACCTCTCAGACTCTGGCAGATTTTCATAAGAAAAGGCCATTAGTATGAGCGCAACGCCCAGCACAGAAATTGATTTGGCCTTTCGCTCCACAACCTTGAGCGCCGACCTTCCAAATACCTGAGGGGGGACTCACATCTGAAGAGAAGGGGAAGAAGGAAGGCGGATGAAGGGGAAGGTGTTGAGATTTGTAATGGAGGAGGGAGCGAGCGAGGAGGGGAAGGAAGGCTGCAGAAATTAGAAAAGGAGCAGGAAGTAAACAACCTCTGAAGTTGAAGTCGGGGAGCAGAGGAAGGACGCGAGGACGGATCACACCGCCTGCATCCGTCTGACCTTTTATTCACAGGACAGAAGATTCTCCCAGAAGGTGATCCTGCTGCTTCTCAGGTCACGATCTGCTTCATCTCCCTCAGAAAAACCACCTCCGTCTCTCCTCCGTCTCTCCTCCGTCTCTCCTCCTCGCTCTTCATTGTTCCTTCCACTTCACCCATTGTTTTTTTTGGCGTCTTTGCCCACGCTGTCAGCTCCGGTTGGCTCTAAGAGGAGGGAGGCCCCCAGCTTACAGTGTGACAGATCCAATCAGGTGTGGAGGAACAGCTTCAGCCCGCGGGACGGATGGAGGAGGGGGAGGAGGAGGAGGAGGAGGAGGAGGAGGAGGAGGAGGTGATGGAAGGAGTGAGAGAAGAAGGTGGACGAAGAGGAGGAGGAGGAGGTGATGGAAGGAGTGAGAGAAGAAGGTGGAAGAAGAGGAGGAGGAGGAGGAGGAGGAGGAGGAGGAGGAGGAGGAGGAAGAGGTGATGGAAGGAGTGAGAGAAGAAGGTGGACGAAGAGGAGGAGGAGGAGGAGGAGGAGGAGGAGGTGATGGAAGGAGTGAGAGAAGAAGGTGGACGAAGAGGAGGAGGAGGAGGAGGAGGAGGAGGAGGAGGAGGTGATGGAAGGAGTGAGAGAAGAAGGTGGACGAAGAGGAGGAGGAGGAGGAGGAGGAAGAGGAGGAGGAGGTGATGGAAGGAGTGAGAGAAGAAGGTGGAAGAAGAGGAGGAGGAGGAGGAGGAGGAGGAGGAGGAGGAGGAGGTGATGGAAGGAGTGAGAGAAGAAGGTGAGAGAAGAAGGTGGAAGAAGAGGAGGAGGAGGAGGAGGTGGAGGAGGAGGAGGAGGAGGAGGTGATGGAAGGAGTGAGAGAAGAAGGTGGACGAAGAGGAGGAGAAGAGTGAAATATGGTGGAGAGGAAAGGTTAAGAAAAGAGAGGTGAGAAGTCGAGAGGACGGAGCGGCTCCATCCCATTTCTAATTTCTATCTCCAGTTCTGGAGTTCCTCCTGGCCCGACCTCATCACCACAGCTGCAGACGGCTTATTGGACACGTCTGCTCGTGTTTGTTTACATAAACGCCGTCCACGACTGTCGGGGTCGTAGATTCGAGAAAGGAGAGAAGAAAAGAGTTATTAAGCGAGGAGGAAAGTGCAGAAACCTCCACAGTCTTTATTTCAGTCTCCACGAGCTCAGATGAGCCGGGCGGCCGACCCGACGGGTTCGGTATCAGCTGTCACATGAAATCGGCATCATATCCGTTTAAATTCCCGGGCAGAACGCACACGGCGCCTGTTGAGCCGCGCTGCAGTCATCTTAAACTCTGCAAACAGCCTCGTTCAGCCGGCTGGAAACCGCATGACAACATCAAGACGAGGGAAAAACTGAAGAACGGTTCCGACACAGAACGAGATCCAACATCCGGAAATACACCAAATAACTGATTCTGCTTAACGGGACAGAACTGAATCGTTTTTAGAAATGATTATTTGACGGAGGACCAACGTCTCTCTGTTCGGTCTCGATCGTGTCGACGAGCTGCGTGTTTATTAGAGAAGTTAAAAGTCTGAGGATATTTTCATGCCGCTCATCATCACCGCGGAGCTGGATGGATATGATCTGATGTGATTTGACAGGGGTGGAGGAGAGGAACGAGGGAGGAGGGGGGGAGGAGGATGTGGAGGAAGAGATAGGACTTAAAAGCAAAAGAGGGATGAAGGCGGGGAGAGGAGAGGAAGTGAGCGTCTGAATATGATGGAGGGAGATAAAAGGAGGGAGGAAGAAGAAGAAGATGGGACGTGAGGATGGAGGGAAGGTAGACAGGTAAGAGCGATGATGTGAGGAAGATAAAGGACGGGAAGGAAGTATAAAAGGTTTAGCCCGCAGGAGCGAGAGAGGAGGATGAATGGAGGGAGGAGAGGAAGGACAGAAGGGCTGAAAGAGATAACGTCCATGTAGACAAGGTGTGTCTGGAACAATTAGAGAGGCGAGGAGGAGGAGAGAGAGAGAGACGGAGAGGGATGAGTTAAATCTGTTATAGCTGGAGGTGAAGTCTGAGAGGATGGAGGGAGGAGAGGAAGATAACTGACATTAAGAGAGGGGACAGCAGGATGAATGGCCGGGATTAGACTGAAGAAAGAGAGGAAAACAGGAGGAGGAGGAGAGAGAGGGCAGAGCTACTGAAGCCTCCGATTCAGACGTGAGGCTCCATATATTAGAGGAAATTGGCCATCGTGGAAAATGCAGTGCAATTAAAAAAGGGCATATTCCAGATACGAGCCGCCTCCGGGCAGGTTGTGAGCGACGGCACACGTCTGCACCGCTGCATCGACAGATCTGTTTCTGATTGTTCACCAGGTTCATCCGGAGTCAACCGACTCGCCTTCATCGCCAATCATGTTCGATCTGCGGCCGCGTCTACGGGTTTGATAACGTTTGTGCACTCGAGGGTCAAAATCTGAATATTTAAAGGTCATTGCATGTAGCTGAGAAAAGTCATTATAACGAAGCTGAGAAAGAAATTATAAGAAATTAAAGCGGATTAAACGACGTTAATTATGTTTAAGCTGCCAGAGAGGAAGCCATGTTTAAAAACAACCAAGAGAACACCGAGCAGCTCCGTGCAGCTCGGCTGCTGTAATCCAGGTCTGCAGGAGCTCCGGGTCGGGTCGGGTGCAGACGAGTGTTTGTATCTGAGCAGCTAAATGCTGTTAAACGGCTCCTTTCTGATTGTTCACCAGGTTCATCCGGAGTCAACCGACTCGCCGAGGTCGAAGCAACTGACGCGCCTTCATCGCCCCGTGTGAGGCGTCTCTGCTCGATCTGCGGCCGCGTCTACGCATTTATACACCTGTCGATAACGTTTGTGTGCTCGAGGGTCAAATTCTGAATATTTAAAGGACACTGCAAACAGAAAAAAGTCATTTCATGTAGCTGAGAAAGAAATTATAAGAAATTAAAGCGGATTAAACGACGTTAATTATGTTTAAGCTGCCAGAGAGGAAGCAGCGTCGTCATGTTACAGTCACATGTTTAAAAACAACCAAGAAGCTCCGCTGCTGTAATCCAGGTCTGCAGGAGCTCCGGGTCGGGCCGGGTCGGGCCGGGTGCAGACGAGTGTTTGTATCTGAGCTGCTACTGTGAAGATTTCAGCTTTAAAACGGGAGTAAACAGCGTCAGCGTGTCCTCAGCTGCTCCGGAGCTGCAGGACGAGCAGATAATGACTGCAGTGCTTTTGGTTTACGATGTTTGATGAACTTCATTCCAAACGACTTTGCTAATTTTACGAGGATTTCTTACCAACCTTATTTTTCTGCCCGCTACAGGAAATGACTCGTGTTTGAGGCCTGAGAGGCTCCGGCCTGCTGCGGTTTGGCACTTTTTAAACGCAGCACAAAAAACCCTCCAGAGTCCAAAAAAAACTCCATTTGGGTTTCTGTTATTGGAGTTTTATAACCGTTTGTTCAGAGGAGAAAGTTAGAAACACACAGCAGCTCTCAGCCCGACGATGGAGGGAAACAGAACAGAAAGAGAGAAGGAACAACTCACCTTGACGATGTCGCCCAGGTAAACGTCCTCCATCTTGTTCGGCACCTTCATCTGGAAGATCCGACCCACCACCGCCGAGGAGTCTGGGAAGGCGGTGGGCGCGGCCGCGTTCTGCTGAGTCGCCGCGGCCTCCCCGGTCTCCATGGCGACAGCATCCATCGCCCGGATACTTTCCGTCACCTCCTGGAAGTCGTGCAGGAACGAGGAGTGCATGGAGGCCTCCAGCTCGCCGCCTCGGCCTTCCCCGCCCGCCTCCATCAGCACCATCTCGCCCAGCACGTCGATCTCCACCTCGGCGCCGGCGGGCGGAGGCAGCCAGCACGCCGCGGCGAGGAGCAAGCCCAGCAGCAAGGCTGTAGTCCTGGGTAGTCTGACGTCGAGGCCCCTGCTGGCCCCGAGGCTGCCCACACTCAGTTTATTGCGCATTCTTTGCCTTTTGTCACTGACGCAGAAAGTAAAATAAAAAGGAGGATGTCCGAGTGGGAGGGGGGGACGCAGGGGGGAGCATGCACCCCCGACAGATCCGGCAAATCCCTCCTTTCAAATCTCCCTCCGTCTCCGCCCACTCCTCAGCCGAAAGCTCTCCTGCTCGCCGGGCGACACTCTTCCCTCCTTCCTCTGTTCCTCCTCCTCCTCCTCTTTTGTCCTCCTCTCCCTCCTCCCTCGGCTTTATTCTTCCTCTTCCCCTCGGTGCTTTGTGCTCGGCCCTCAGAGCTTCAGGAGTCCCATTGTGCCGAGCACCTTTCAGATCTGTGAGGAGACAGACAAAGACAGAAGAAGACACGGTCAGAGGAGTCGCTTTCAGAGCAGGAAGACACGTCCAGCGTCTCGCCGCTCGATACTCAGCCTCGTCACAACCTGAACACCTCGACTTAAAGCGCCGCACTGAATCAAAAGTCAATCCCCCTGATAAGTTCAGCCCCTTAAACTGATTCGTGCCACGCAAATCTCATTGTCGATAGAAATCCATCACGGAGGGGGGGAGGAGAGGGGAGGGGGGATAATATCATCAATGCTGTGGAGTAATCTGATTAGTTCTTGCAACAATTCTGGCTCTCTCACTTTCACTCCTGCTCTCCTCTCACGAGCTCATCGGTGACTTCAGACCGGAGAATAGAAGAAGAGCCGGAGGGAGAAGACGGAGACGGAGACGAGAGAGAGGAGAGAGAAGAAGATGGATAGATGGAGGCGATGGAGAGTAAAGGTGATATACGGTGGGACCTTGGATTAGCCAACAATGCCGAAACCAGTCAAAGCCCTTCTTGGAAGCGCTAATGAATGCAAGCCTCCTCTATTGTGAGAGGGGTCAACCCGAGTGTGTGTGTGTGTGTGTGTGTGTGTGTGTGTGTGTGTGTGTGTGTGGAGGACTGAACTCTGGGTTTGTTATTCATACAGCTCCTTTATAGAGAAAAGGATCCCCTCCTGCGCGAGTGTGTGTGTGTGTGTGTGTGTGTGTGTGTGTCGACACAACTGATTTCCCCCGAGGGCTTCTTTCGTTAGAGAGAAAAGAGATGGACGGAGAGCAGAAAAGAAAAGAATGAAAGAGAATAAGAAAGGAAGACGGGGGGAGAGAGCGAGCCCTCCCGCTGTGGCTCGGCTGCAGAAAGTGAAATCACGGCAGGACTCCCCTGGAAACAACAACACTCGGCCTCCCAGGTAGCTCCGACCGGCCGGCTCAAAGGACTCTTTGTTGTGGCGGCCTCGCCCTCGCCACGCATCACCTTTGGAGAAAACTTTGTTGTTTTTAATCACGAGTCGTTTCCCTGCTGTTAAAGCTTTTGTCGACTTCGGGAAGTAAACTAGCTTTCGACTCAAATTCTTCTTGTGAAAGTCGAGATATTCACTCTTTTTGAAATGTATTTTTTTACCTTGGAATTATTCCCGCTCGCTATCTGGAGCGTTAAAAGTTTTTACCAAGCCCTCCTGAAAGTAGTCCAAGATGGCTGCCAGGGATAAACTCCATCCCTTTCATGTCGGCTACCTTCAGCTGCAGCGCCGGGGGCAACATCCCTCCTGTTTCCCCTTTTCCCCTTATTGCCTCCTCACTTCTGTTCACTCTGTCATCTGTTTCTCTTTCTTTTTAATCCTTTTATTTTCTCTTTCATTGTGTTTCTCTGACTCTCAGGATGTTCTTCAAGTTCTTTCTCTTTTGTCCGTCTCACACAGCTTTCCGCTTCCTGTCCTCTCAGGTACACCACACCTTCTCTCAGGTCCTGTTCAGACCTGGTGTCATCCAATCAGAAGGGGACAGCTCTTAGTACAGGTGTGAACAACTCCAGGACACACTGAGGACGCTATCTGATCTCCGTGTGCTTCACTGTGATGTAAAATGCATGTCTGGACTCCACTGAACCAGCAACCACAACATCACCCTAATCCCTTAACAAATGTTGTGATTTTAAGAGTTGTTGGGTTAAAACAAACTTTATAACCATTGTGAAACACTTTCTTGGACAAATTCTAAATCACTGGTGCCTTTTTGTAAATTCAGCATTAAATGCAAAAGATAAAATAAACCATTAACTCAATGTCACCAGACTCCCTTAACAAATCGGCTAATTTAAGGAGTTGTTAAGTAGGATAAAACTTTGTAAACATTATTAAACTCTGTCTCTAACAGATTCTAACTCATTGTGTCCTTCTTGTAAATTCTGCATTAAATGCAAAACATAAAATAAACCATTAACTCAATATCACCAGACTCCCTTAACAAATCGGCTAATTTTAGGAGTTGTTAAGTAGGGTAAACCTTTATAAACGTAGTGAAACTGTGTCTCTGACAGATTCTAACTGGTTGTGTCCTTGTTGTAAATTCAGCATTAAATCAGAAGCTGAAGTTGTTTGTCTCCTTGTACAAAGTGTCAGTTTGTGGCAGCATGTCTGTACCAGCCTGTCTGCTTCTGTGTCTAAAGTGCTAAAGTCTTACCTGCCAACACTGATCAGCTGTTTGAACACACTGTTTACACTGATGTCACCATTTACACTCCATTTATGAAAGAAGAAACATGTTATTGATCTAAACATGTCACATGTTACAAAGACACTAAACAGGAACAATATAGGCTCCTTCTTTGTCCCCGTGGAGAAAGTCCCCAGACTCCCTTAACAAATGTGTCAGTTTAGTGAGTTGTTGAGTTGGAGACACTTTATAAACTCTGTGAAACTCTGTCTCTGACTCATTCTGCATTATTTGGACCTTCTTGTAAATTCGGCATAGTTTCTTCTTCCTTTTCTAGAAATTAAATAAAGAGCAGGGAAGTGAAATCTGATCCCAGAGTGAGCTGACGGCTGAGAGCTGTCCACTCGTGATCGGATCACCGAGGACGGATGTTGACACCAGGTCTGAACGGGGCCTCTGAAATCTCTAAACCCTTCAAGGCCTTTTTCCCCCTCCTCATCAAAAACACCGCCTGTCTATTCATGGCGTGACAATAGAGCTGATGATGGCGGGGGAGTGTCGCTGTGAGAGAGCCCGCAGAGCCGTCCACGCCGCCGGATAAAGAAGAGCTGTCACGCAGAGAATGAGGGACACACACAGGCGGAGAGGTAAAGGACAGAAAGCTGTCACCTCCAACACCACCCTCCCTCTGAAACACACCCCGCCCTCCTCCGGGCATTGATCGCCCTGACAGGAAGAAGTGCCAGACAGACTGTCCGATCGCTTTCTGCATCGGAATTAGACGTTTTAGATCAACACGAAAGAGAGGAAAAGTAAAAAAGAGACTAAACGTCAGACAAACTTCACCTGCAGCCAGGTGCCTCCTGATTGGCCCAAAACATCAAAGGACTACAACTTAGAGATGGTGTTACACAGGCTATCGCCCACAGCTAACAGATTAGCATGTAGCCTGAGGAGGCTGCAGGGGCCAGTCGGGGGGAGACGGTGTGTGTTTTTATGGATGTGTCAGCCCGAACTAGTTCACCGGGCGCCATGGCGACACCTTTGTTCTGACCAGGCACTTAACGGTGTGTGTGTGTGTGTGTGTGTGTGTGTGTGTGTGTGAGAGAGACTCTCCTCCTATTGGTCGAGCTCTGCCAGAGTCTTTCACTGCCCTGCAATTACTTAACCAGTAAGTGCAGAGATTTACGGATGACTGTCCGGAAGACTTTCCCACATGTTGATCACATCCAGGCTGCGTGGGCGGGACGAGAGGACGGGCCGGGACATGAAAACATGTTCGCATGTCTTCTGTTCGCTCAGACATGAGAACAGTCGGACGATTTATCACTAAATGCTGAGAGTGTATTCCTGCTCACACTGTATCCGTCCCGACTCGAGCTGAAACAGCAGCAGCTTATGAACTGCAGGAGAAGCCGAGCGGCGTGATGAAAAACAAGCCTGTTAATAATTGGCTTCATGTTGTCTTTGCTTCACAGAACCAGGGATAATTAAAGGGATGTACTCGTCAGACTAATGGAGTGGGTTTCTGGCTAAACACAAAAGGTAAAGCGTCCTGAATAGAGAGCCGAGTTAATCCCCAACACTCCTGCAGCCCGGTTCTGTAAACCCAGGAGTCGATGCTCCACTGAAGGCTTGTTGTTCGCTGCGTGTTGGTGGAACGCTGATGATTTTCAAGAATCCTGGAGGTTCATTTCTTATTTTTTTCTTTCTGAAACCACAGCAGCTGCAGCTCAGAGAGACGAGGCTCTGCAGAACGAGCCAGCAGTAATGGAAGTGTAATGACTGGGTCAGAACACGAGCTGCTCCAAGTGGGACGTCACATTAAAGCCACTTAAAAAGGTTCTGAGTCCCAGAACCTGATGTCACATGTTCTGATACTCGGCTGTTTGTCTTGACTTCAGCAGAATGTGTTCAGATGAATCTAACATTTATTCTGCAGTGTCACAACATCTGATTCAGGAGAATCTGGAGTTTCAGTCCGACTCATTCAAAGTCCAAAGTCTGAGAAAGGATGAATTTATCAGAACTTATCAGAATATGGTGTTTTCTTTAGTTTTTTACTGTAATACTTGTAGTCTTTGGATGTTTGAGACTTCCACGTGACTTTTCTTAAGCAAGTTACGGCCATTTCTCATTTTATCATCCTCTGTGTTTATTCCATGAAGAACCAGAACAATCCTAAATTTCATTTTCCGACCATGCAGATGTGTCCAGAACCAGTCTGGAGAGTAAACAGAAAGGTCCAAACAGGACATGTGATACACTTGGAAAGTTTTTAAAGCACGCAGCCCAAATGTTACTGAACATTTTCCAGTGAAAGCTATTTTAAGCCACAGCCGGCTGTCTGGGTCTTTCAGGGAAAACTGAATATCAAAGCAGATTAAACAGAAGTTTAATTTTTCAGACAGTTTTTCAAATCTTTGCTGTTTTCTTGTAAATGTGTTTAAATGATAAATTCATGCATGATTACATCAGACTTCCTTCTTGAGAGTGAAGCAGCTCGGTGGTAAAAATAAATATCCAGCCCCGTCCCCCCTGCGTCCCCCCTCGTCTCCCCCGTCCTCCTCACTATCAGGTTGCGAGGACATCTTTATAAATAAACAGTTAACTGGACACTCGCATGCCTTTCCCGCCTCTCTTCCTCTGAGCGGGATCGAATGGACTTGGACGGGGAAATGGGGGAGAGGGCGGCGAGCGGCGCCCGGGGAGCAGAGCGCCGCCGGGCTCAGAGAGGAGACGAGGAGCAACAATGTGAGAGCTAAAGTTAGCAGAGGGCGGATGCTTTTCCTATTTTGTGTTATTACCATCACCAGGCTGCTCGTCCAGAGATCATCTCCAGCGTCTTACGCCTCGTTACTCTCCGACGTTAACGTCTGACAAACAGTCTGATGTCCAACCGTTTCACCTCAGAGTCATAATCTGCAGATAAATGTCTCCTCATGAACACTCAACGTAGTTTATTCAATTTAGCTTAAATCCGTTAATCATTTAAGTGAATGTCAAGAGAAATGTTGAGCTTTTGTTTTGATTTTTCTGCTTTTGTCTCATGTAAATTGATATTTTGGAGGCCAGATGATCTGAGAGCATCATCTTTGACTCTGACAACATTTTTTTTATATTTCCTGACTAATTTGCTGAAACGTAGGTTAACACAGAAGCTGTGATCTTCACATACAGGAAGCCTCTAACTCCCAGAACACATCTCTACAGAGAGCTGATCGTCTGCTCCCCTTTATTGTTCGGGTGGAGGACGGAGGAGACTTCCTGGTGGTGTCATGAGACCAGAGACAGACTTTAACGCCGTCACTGGGGTCTGATGAAGACGAGGAGGAGGAGGAGGGGACGGAGGACAAGGACACGAGGAGGAAGGTGATGTTTCTAGAGAGGCTTTGATTCGCTCCCACGGGAGGAAATAAAACCTGTATACCCGAGGTAACACACACACACGCGCACACACACACACACACACACACACACACACACTCTGCTAAAATCTTAACACAGAGTCTTTAGTCCTGAAACTAAATATTAAGAACATTAAATGTTAATACATTATGCATCTTTATATTAAACTATATGCTTTAAAAAAAAAACTTTATTAACCAATTTGTCAATCAACACTAAACTCTTTGGTACCAAAAGGTTTTAAACTGATGAATTAATCAAAGAAAAATCGTTTCAGTCATTTTTTCAAGCAAAAACATCAAATATTGTCTCGTTCCAGCTGCTCTTGTAGATTAAACGATGACTTGATATTCACAGCGATTCTTTGTGGACGTCCGAGTCTAAAAATAATTTTACTGGAGTTATGTGAAGCAAAGTTTTCTGCACATCTGTACTCATGACCGCTCTGATTATCAAACATCACAAATAGCTTTATGACCCGTCAGTCGTCTCCACACGGTGTGACATCAACCGCCTCAAATAAAGAACCCAGCGTCCAATAAAAGGAGGGGAATTCCCCCCACGCAGCCAATCAGGAGGCTCGGACACTCTCGCTCTCCTCCAGCCTCACTTTCACTCCACCTCCTCTTCCTCCCTCTCTCTCTCTCTCTTCACCTCACAGACTCACAGCCGAGGCCTCTGATTGGCTGAGAGGAGGACGAGAGCGTCCTGAGAAACAGAAGACTTTCTAAAACGGTGACATTCCCGAGGAAGCTCGCAGACTGACAGGTGACACTGACGCCACGCAGGCCCGAAATACACAACACACACACACACACACACACACACACACACACACACACACACACACACTGCAGCCGGTGGATTACGCTGCGTAGGTGTTTACCTTTACAATGAGATTTGGGTATCTAAAGCGGAGATTAGGCCCATTTGAGGTATTTAGCGGCTCCGTCTCCTCCGAGCTCTGCAGGTGGAGGAGGAGAGCCAGATTATGTTTCCGGTGTGAGGATGGAGGACGTCTGCATTGTTCTTCAGCAGAGTGTGTGTGGAGAGAGAGAGAGGAGGGAGTGTGTGTGTGTGTGTGTGTGTGTGAGTGTTTAAGAGTCATTATCGGCTGCTTATGGATGAATTTCAAAACAGCATCGAGAAAATAAAGCGAAGAACCTGCGAGGAGTCAGACGCCTGGAGACGGACTCGGATCGGCTCGGCTGCAGTCGGAACCAAATGATCCAGTTTTAAAACAACGTATGTGTGAACGTACGGCAGCGAACGAGCCTGAAACGCTCCCTGACGACCCGCAGAGGTATAGACCGTGTCACAGAGTCAGAGAGGAGACAAGGAGACAAGGAGAGGAGAGGAGGAGACAAGGAGAGAAGAGGAGGAGACAAGGAGACAAGAGGAGGAGACAGGGAGTGAAGAGGAGGAGACAAGGAGACAAGGAGAGAAGAGGAGGAGACAAGGAGAGGTATAGAGAAAAGGAGACAAGGTGAGGCGAGAGGAAAGGAGATGAGAGAAGAGAAGAGGAGAGAAGAGAAGAGGGGACAAGGAGACAAGGAGTGGAGACAAGGAGTGAAGAGGAGGAGATGATAGGAGACGAGGAAAGTGAACGAGCCTGAAATGCTCCCAAAGACCCGATATATTCATAAAACATCAGAGAGGAGAGGAGACAAGAAGAGGAATCAAGGAGAGGTATAGAGGAAAGGAGACGAGGTGAGACGAGAGGAAAGGAGATGAGAGGAGAGAAGAGGGGACAAGGAGATGAAGAAAGGAGGGAAGACAAGAAAAGGAGACGAGACAAGTGGAGGAATCAAGGAGAGGAGAAGAGACGAGAGGAAAGGAGATGAAAGAAGAGGAGGAGACAAGGAGAAATGACAAAGACAGGAAACAAGGAGAGGAGACAAGACGAAAGGAGACAAGGAGAGGAGACAGGGAGACAAGGAGACAAGGAGACAAGGAGTGAAGAGGAAGAGACAATAGGAGACCAGAGATGAGACAAGGAAAGTGAACGAGCCTGAAACACTCCCCGATGATTTATAAAACATCAGAGAGGAGACAAGAAGAGGAATCAAGGAGAGGTATAGAGGAAAGGAGACGAGGTGAGACGAGAGGAAAGGAGATGAGAGGAGAGAAGAGGAGGAGACAAGGAGAAATGACAAAGACAGGAGACATGGAGAGGAATCAAGGAGAGATGACAAAGAGAGAAAACAAGAAGTAGTCAAGATAAAAGGAGGGAGGAGGCCCAGGAAAGGAAAGGAAAGGAAAGGAAAGGAAAGGAAAGGAAAGGAAAGGAAAGGAAAGGAAAGGAAAGGAGAAAGAGGAGATGAAAACAGAATATTAATTACATATTAAACTCAATTTTCTCTCCCACTTTGCTGCAGTAAAGAAACGATGGACTCAACGATGTGACGACTTCTGAATTAAACATCAGTTAACATCCACAAAAAACCCAAACAGGTGAGACGAGATGTTGAGTGATGATCAGAGCGACAACACACACCAGGTCACAAACCTGCAACAACATCATCAACACACAACCCGGAGAAATGAAGGAACAACAGGAACAACAGCTCCTGACAGAGATCCGGCCACTCCTCATCACACCGGCTGTGATATCACAGTCAGAGGAGTGTGTGTGTGTGTGTGTGTGTGTGTGTGTGTGTGACGGACAGCTGGAAACAGATGTGAACCTGACTCATAAAACACGGGGAAAGTTGTGGGAAAAACCAGCGGAGCGGAAAAACACACGACAGAAGGACGAGAACAGAGCGAACGGCCTCCTGGGTGGAGCGAACATGTAAATACGATCCGTCAGGAAGCCGATCGCTCACATCAGGCTGCAGATGTCCGTCCATGCTGCACCACTCCGGGACAGATGGACATATGGATCAGAAACCTGAGCCTGTGATGTCATGACACTAACCTGGTGTTTGTGCATGACTTAAAAGTTCAAAGTCGGACAAAACCAGTTAACGATTTTGAAAATACAGGTATAAAAACGTGTGATTTGCAGGAGGAGGTTTGTGTAAAGTGACACGAGGCTCATCTTCGAGGCACAGAAGCCTTTCTGAGCTACAAAGACACGACGGGGAGACTCGTGACCCGACACGCGGCGGGCGGGGAAGCTCTTCCGGACCTCCCGGCGCTCCCAAAACACACCAGGAAAGGTTTGTTCTCTCCGGTTACACGGGCGACCTGCGGCGACCGGGACGCCATCTATTATCTCCAAAAACAAAGATCCCCATCGACCAAATAATCCTCTCATCCAAAACAGGATTGTTTTACCGTGAAAGCACGAAAATACCTTCTCTTCTGTTGTTTCAACGTTAGCAAAGACATCAAACCACACGGTGAACTCGACCGAGATGAAGGAAACAGAAAAACTTCCTGCTGACAGAAAATATTGTTCAGACTGAACTTCAGGTTCCTGTTCGGTCCTGCTGCCACCGTAAAGACTTCACAAAGACTTCCTGTCCCCCCGCGGGGCTCGACGGGCTTTAAGTTCCTCGAAATGAGGGTTTAATTTGAGGCGAGGCGAAGAAATAATAAAATAAGTGAAGTGGGAGCAGCGGGGCAGAGGATCATGGGAGCTGCGGTTCTTTTGCGAACGCAGCCAAACACACGTCCACTTTGATTAGAGTCGTGTTTTTGGAAACGTCGAAGCATCAGCGCTTTCACTCGCTCGCTCGTAAGACTCGTAGGCTTTAAAGAGAGAGAGGTGTGTGTGTGTGTGTGTGTGTGTGTGTGTGTGTGTGTGTGTGTGTGTGTGTGAGAGTGAAGGCTAACAGCTCATGAGGGGAAAGAGCGGCGATGCTTTGCGCATCTCAGTAGGCTAATTATAACACTGCAACGGCTGCAAAAAATGAAACATGAAAGAATTAAAGATCACAAAGACAGAGAGAGAGATGGAGAGAGAGAGACAACAGAGGAGAATAAAAAAGAAGGAGGAAACACAATTATTGTTAAAGAATGTGTAGGCAGCAGCTGTAATTACATCTCACTCCAATTAGACTGCTGAAGTTGTGTTTTCTCGTCTGTTTCTCAGGACACACACACCAAACTAACCTCGAATAACGAGCTGCACCTGAACGCACCGCCAAGACTGCAGCCGACGGCCAACTAGCTCGTGCTAAAGAGGAAATACCTCCTCAAACCACCAGGTGGAGGTACGTCTGTAGACGTCACGTAGTTTATCAACAGAACGGCGCCGAGTTCACATGGACTTTTTGAAGCGGCTGGACGTTTAGCATCACAAGTCTCCGTGTGATCGTGTTATATACGAGAGCAGCCGAGTGCTTCGGCCAAAATCAGAGATATGCTGTATCCGCTCTCTGTTCAAGGTCTGCTGTCAGAGTGTGTGTGTGTGTGTGTGTGTGTGTGTGTGTGTGTGTGTGTGTGTGTGTGTGTGTTTCTGACTTTCAGGGACACATTTCAAACCTCAGCCGAGTTCACTGAGGACGTCTCAGGGGCTCAGTGGGGAAAAGAATGATTTGTGGGTCAGTGGTTGAGGTTAGAATTAGAGAAACGTCTCCAGGAAATGAATGTAAGTCTATGTAAAGTGTCCAAAATGACATGAATCAACACACAATGTGTGTGTGTGTGTGTGTGTGTGTGTGTGTGGCCGGGTCCTACTGGGACCACCAGCCAAGACTTGAGATACACTGACAGCTGGGTGCAGCTGGTCACATGTGAGTATTTGTGTGTGTGTGTGTGTGTGTGTGTGTGTGAGACTGTGTGTGTGTGTGTGTGTGTGTGTGTGTGTGTGTGTGTGTGTGTGTGTGTGTGTGTGTGTTTTAGATAGACAGCTGGGGACAGTTGCTAGTGTGACAGAAAATGACAGCCGGGCAACACGAGACCTTCTATATGCTCCACCACACACACACAGCACACTCTCCCAGAGACACACACACACACACACACACACACACAGTCTCACACACACACACACACACACACACACACACACACACACACACACACCCCTTCAGACTTGCTAATCTGCGGCCTTTAATCCGAGCGTGCGCTTCACTCCGAGCACTTTCCCTCCCAGGTGCCGTCCTCTCGCTCTGCCTTCGTCCCTCCGACGGCTCCGGTCGGAGGGTAAATAACCCGACGGCTCTATTTTTAGCCTCAAACACAGTCAGAGGTCACGGTGAGTTACGCTGGAGTCAAACTCGCACGACAAATTCACACGAGCGATAACTTATCTTATAAAAAAAGGCTGGCGTGTCTCTGGACGAACGCTTTGACCTTCAGTCGTCGTCTCCGACACACAGCTCAGATAAACAGCTATTCTGGTACCGCGAGCGAGTCGATACGCTTTATATTTATAATAGGAATCATTTTATAGGAGCTGATGTCACCGCGGCTGTTTACAGGCAGAGACAGCCGTCTGCTTTTAGATGAAGCTGTTTCATCTGCTGCTGTTTGTGGAGGAGAAGGAGAGAGTTCAGTTTAAACTCTTCTTTATGTTTGACAGATTCATGTTTTCTAAACATTGTTACAGCCGAGGAAGATTTCAGACAGTAACTCTCGGTGTTAACCTTTGGATAATTCACTGCTGGACATTAGTTTCCTTCACAGATTATTTAAATTCCTGACTTCTAAAACACTTGGAAACAAAGCTACTGACAAACGGATGGAGGTCCGTCAGCTCTCAGGCTCAAAGAGATGCTCCGACGCTGTTACAGTAACTGTACAGTCAAACAAAACGAGATTACAAAAACATATTCTGGGGTTAAAAACCCTCCAATCTCCTCCAGGAGCCTTGGAGGTGTCGGAGTTTGACTGAGCGTCCTGCAGGATCCAGAACACAAACACCATCTCTGGGCTCCTGGAAGATAAACAGGACTAATCTGGGTCAGCTGAAGTCCCACAATTCAGTCTGTCTGCTCACACTGCAGTGACCTGGATACTGCAGCAGCCACCAGGTACGTCCTCTGAGTGTGTGTGTGTGTGTGTGTGTGTGTGTGTGTGTGTGTGTGTGTGTGTGTGTGTGTGTGTGTGAGATGAGTCTGCAGCGATAGCCATCTCCTCCCATCCTCGGCTGATGCAGGTCATCAATTCTCATCCGTGTGTCTCCGCTATCTTCACGTTCAGCTCCGAGTTATAAATACACGAGCAGGCGGCAAATCTGCTGATGAGCCGGCCGGTCGGACCGGACCAGAACCAGCCGTCCACCTGGACTCACAACAGACAAACCTTCTCCTGAACCCTCACACTGTCTCCATGTACTGACCACCAGGAACCTGACGACTGGAATTTAGTTTTATGCAATTTAAAAAGTTTTTATCTCCACAGGTCCAACTCTCCTGACTCCAGCTTCTTACATGTGAATATATTCTGGTTTGGACTGAACATCTTTGGGTCGTGGACAGAACGAGACATTTGAGGACACCTGGGCTTCAACGCTGATCAACGTTTTTCAAAACATTTTAAAATCACTGAACTGATAATCAAAATAATCCTGCCTTGTTACTGTCACTATTAGCCTCACGCTAGCCTCATTAGCCTTTAGCACTTCCTGTTTGCAGTGTGACCAATGACGTACAGACCGTCACCGGATCACTTTCATACGGAAGAGAAGTTAAAAACATGACGATCCTCGAGGTTCAGACGTTCCACCAACATCTTCCTTCCTGCCGTCAACAGATCAGCGATCAATAACAGCATCTCTCTCTTCATTCAGTCGGCTCAGACGTCCGATCCGTCCCTCCGTCAGCCTGTCAGCAGCTTCTCCGCTCAATCAGCCCGTCAGTGTTACCGAGACGTCCACGAGTCCGGCTGGATGTTCTGTCAGCGGTCGGTCCCTCCTCCAGGGCTTCACCTTCTCTGCCAGTCACTCAGCAGAAAGCCCATAATTCACTGCAGCCAGTCAGTATCTCACCTCCACCTCCCTCCACCTCCACCGTCACCGCAGATGTCTCAGCTCCGAGGCTCCGTTCTTTATCTCCGTGATAATAACGGGCCGAGCAAAGTGACCTCCAGCTCCTCCGGCAGCTTCTGAACGCACCACAGCTCCGAGTTTCTCCACCAGGCTGCAGACGTCCGTCGTCTGCTGAGTTTATCTCAGTGGACCGGACGGAGGCGGCGAGCGTCTCTCAGCTGATGTTTATCACCAGAGTTTATTTCTCACTTCTGTGCTGAATGTTAGTGAAGGCTGAGCTGTGGAGGGATTCAGGCAAACGCCACCAGAAACCAAACTTAAAGCAAACGGAAACACGAGAGAACATTCTGGGTGAGCGACTGTGAGAGACAGAATCAGTCACGATACAGGAACACGTGTTGTTAAGCCTAATTTTTACTACTGCGTAAAGTGCCGTACGTAGGTCACGGAGAGCCTCTACGTCGTCTCCGGCGGCACGAAATAGTTTTTAAGTGTCCGTCACTCCGTCAAGCGACAACGGAGACGGCAAGGGCTACGATTGGAAATTGCATTGCGTATCCGGCACCACGACGGAGAACTATGAGGGCTGGAGGGGTCTCCGTGGTTACGCAGTTGGATACAGAAGTGTGACGCTGCCTTTAGTTGTTGAGGGTCAGCTGACGGACAAATAAATGATTGCAACATTATTTTTCTCCGACAGAACAAAGCAAACGTCTGGTTATAAAAGCAGAAGACGAGCCGGGTCCTGCAGCACTTCAGTTTCTGGTCCGCGTTAACGACTCTCAGCCTTCATCCACTCGTTCGTCTGTGTGAAGTGCAAAACAGCCTCTCTGATGCTAATCGCTCAATTAAGATGTGATATTCTTTCCAGACTTACAAGGTGTTTCGATTCGGGCACAAGGTCGTGTCAAGGCGACACCACGCTGCTGTTATCTAAAAGACACACACACACACACACACACACAGATAACATTAAAGTGAACTGAAAAAGGAGTGTGAGCAGAAAGAGACTCACTGATCCAACCTCTGAAAGCCGTTTTAGATGGGACGAGGCTAACATGCTAACATGCTAACATGCTCACAGTGATGATATTAGATATGTGATTGTTTTATTAATGATTCCCACATCGACTTGTTGATTCCTGACTCTAATAAGTGAGCTGCAGTCTCTTTTCCTTCAACAGTTCCCGGTGAGGAGCGAGCGAGCGCTCACTTCACAGCTGACGTCAGCCGAGCTGTGCACGCAAGAGCGGCTAAAAAGAGCTCCAGAAGTGGATGAGACATATAGGAGGGCAGAAAATAGAGCTTCCTACCTGCACAGGCAGAAACTGTGAGTCAAACCGTGCAGCCAGAGGAGGAACAGAACGAGGAGCGAGGTGTTGGAGCTGCTGCGAGTTAATCTGCAGCAGCTCAGAGCGTCGGGAGGCTTCCTGCAGGCCGCGGGGATAACACTGCTGTTTAGTAGCATGTAAACCAGCGCGCCTGACACACGGACCTGCAGATCCTCCTGCATGTGCACACGTGTGTTCACCCAACACACACACACACACACACACACACACACACACACACACACACACACACACACACACACGCACACACACACGCACACACAGCGTGTCTGCAGGGATTGTAGGCGTTTCAAACACACGGCTGCACGCAGAGATAGCTCCCTCGCTCTGTCTTCTCTGCTCCGCCTGCCCTAATGACTTTCTCCCTGCCTCCCTCCCTCCCCCCCTCCCCCTCTCTCTCGGGTAAGTGGGTGACAGTCTTTTAAAGTGCAGTCCTGTACCTTCTGATAGCAGCCAGCAAACAATGAATGTATTGGCCATGCTACTGGATCTGCGAGCGGCCCGGAATAACAACGAGGCCGAGGGAGGAAGCTGTGGACGAGTTAATGCAGCTCAGAGAAGAGCTGACTCTCTCTCCCTCTCTCTCTCTCTCTCTCTCTCTCTCTCTCTCTCTCTCTCTCTCTCTCCCTCTCTCTCTCTCTCTCTCTCTCTCTGCTGTAAACAAACAGAGAGGCGACTCGTCCTTTGTCTCTGCTGAGAACGAAGGACACGTTTCAGTTTGTACTGAAGGATGAAAAGGACGAATAAGTCACAATATTAGAAACGCTGATCGGGTTGAAATTCACTTTACGGTTCCCAAGATAAAATGTTGGCTGTCAGTGTTTCTGCACACATTCAGATTACATGTTCATCACCTGACTCATCAGGTGTTTCAACATTTGTAAAGGTGACACCGTGAGGTTCCTAACAAGATGTTTTTGTGCCTAAAACACATTAAATCATAAGTACAGCGTCGTCACAACACTGAAACTAAAGAAAGGTGCAGTTGGGTTAATTCTCGCCGAGCAGAACAGAAAGCTCAGAACATAAAGGTTCACATTCTTGGCGTACTTTCCTTCTGAGAGGAGTTTGAGCCTCGTCCCGAGCGTTCAAACAGAATTCATATCATTCCTGCAGAGCCGGCTGATTACAGGCCGAGCTCCGCCGAGGCTCAACACCTGGTTTGAGGTGAACTTCAAGAGGAGCTGCGGCTCTGCAGCAAATCCACCTGATGTCTCAGGACTTAAACACAGAGCAGACGATGGCAGAGCGCCTCGAGCTTTTCTTCTCACTCCTTCATTTCTCCGTGAGGCTGAAGCATAACTCATGTTGGAGGTTATGAAAATGTGTTTTTCTACAGTTACTTCTGGTATTTTTGTGGCTTTATTGACCGTATTTGCGCCGTTTCTGCTGTTAGAAGCTGTCGTATATTCACTTAAAGCATATTGTCTCTCCACTCGTCGTACATCAATATCTAATAAGCCTGAAAATAACCTCTGAATGTTAATATCCTGAGAGTGAGAACTCATGGAGGATAAAGACATTCAGGGTGTATTTATGAGAGAACTGCATCCTCGTTTCTGTGTGAAAATTTCAAAAGCAGTTGACAGAGGATGCCGACATGTGCCTCCCACAGAAGCCCTCAGGCCGCGCTGCACAAAATCACATTTCTGTGACACCCTTGATGACTTTAACGTTCTTACAGCGAGCGGAGCTTCACACGGTCCGGATCTTATATCCCAAAACCAAAAACTGCACTTCAATAAGCTCCGTCGGTCTCAAAATGAACTCTGCAGCAGCAGAAGAAGAAGAAGAAGAAGTGGAGCCTACTTTTTTCTAAATAATGCAGTCTGCAGAGTTATTCTCTACAGACTGCAGGCGGCCGTCAGCACAAATATGAACCCGTACGATGAAATGCAGCAGGATTAATGGCCGACAACATCCGACATCACACACAGGTCAGAGTGCTTTTATACTCAGAGTTAACATTTCAAGTCGACTGGCTCCTGGAATAAGTCAGTCATCGATAATCTGACGGCTTTTCAAGGACTTAAACTGTTAAAGGGGTCGTTCTGTTTTTGAGACAGACGTCAAAATATTCACCGAGTGGTCGAACCAATCAGCATCATCTGAGGAACTACCAGCAGCTCCAGGCGGGTTCAGATGTGACGACCAGCCTCCTGAGGTTAGCTTAGCTTAGCTGCGTTAGCATCAGTTCTGTCAGAGCTGGAGAGTTTACTTACCTGAAGGCTTTCCTCTAACAGAAGGAGTTCAGTCGAGATTATTTTCACAATTACATCAACACGAGTGTCTGTCGGTCTGAACAGTGTCCGGTTCTGAACCGACTGATTCTGAGGCTTCACGTCACATCAGAAGCAGGAGGATGTTGTCCACAGAGCTGCACCATGTGACATATAAATGATCACATCACCATTATTTTGACAGATGACTATCACACTCTGATTCATGATGAGCTGGGACGATCTTTTTATGAATCGTAACGTTCATTTTCACTGAAGAACAACTCAAATCAATGAATGTATTAACACCTGGAGAATGAGACATGAAGGTCCGGACGTGTCTGCAGCACCACGGTACCTGGGTCATTCCATGAAATCGGTGCCTTTTCAACTTTGAAAAGTTAAAATTTAAATTATATTTAATTGCTATTTTTTCAGTAGCCAGGAATTAAAGACAGTTTAAAATGACAAGAAATTATATTGTGCCATCTCAGCTATGGAATTTCATATTTTATAACTGTTTTAGTCAAGTCCTGTTACTGGAAAGGTAACAGGGTTGACAGTAACAGGGTTGACCATTTCAAGCTAATTTGCCCATTGCTAGCTAAAACAAATGTTAGCTAAAGCACATGCTATGTACTTTGAAAGGAAATTACATGTACATATTGATTATATTATGAGAAATAAATAATTGTTTGGATTTATATGTTAAAAAATGGTAACAGGGTTGACGTTGTATGCTTGTCCCCCTGGTTCAACCTTGGAATGACCCACCTCGTTATAATGATGTCGGTCACAAGTTAACTTTATCAAAAACTGCAGCTTCTGCAATCTGGATATCTCCGTGTTGCTGTTGGATAATAACTGAGTGAACTGTGCAGCCTGATGTGTCGACATATAAAATTGAGTCCAGCTGCTGCTAACAGTCTGGATTCCTCTCTTAACTCCGTGAAGTTTACAGCCGGTGCTAAGAGAGAAAAACTTCCGGAAAGTTATTTTTAAAGTCGTCTAATAATAAACTTCAGATGATTCTTATTTCTGATAAACTCCGGCTCCTCTCGCTGAGACTCTGGAGTCCTACTGCTGGTGGAGAACAGCAGGGATCTGGGCGTGAGCTCCGTCGGTCCATTCGCCCTTGAAGATTATCGCTTTATTAAATTGTGATGCTCTTTGAAGCGGCAACTATGTAAACAATACCCCTCCACCCCCCCTCTCCTCCACCCTCCCGCCTGCCTCCACCCCTCTGAGGTCCAGAGCTGCGAGTGGAGGTCGTGGTGAACACCTGAAGGACGTTCAGCGACAGTAAACTGCTTCTCCATCCTGTTCTCACCTGTCCTTCTCTTTCCCTCCCTCCCTCCCCCCCATGATGCTTATTTTCTCTGTTGCACTCACTCCCTCGCTTTCTATTAACCCCGACTCACCCGCCTCCCCCCTCTCTCTCTCTGTATTATTCCTGCAGGCTCCGGTCCTATCCATCAAGACATCCCACCACTACATCCCCCCTGTCACTCCCTGATTCACCCTCTGCGCCCCCACACACACACACACACACACACACACACACACACACACACACACACACACACACACTCTCTCCACACACACACACACACACACACACACTCTCCGACACACACACACACACACTCTCCACACACACACACACACACACACACACACACACACACACACACACACACACACACACACACACACACACACACGTCTAACACACACACACACACACACGGCGTCCTGGCGTCTCCAGGACGTGAATCATCGGCGCACGCTGGCAGGCGACAGCTCGCGTCCCGCTGAACGACGGCCCGTCACACAGGACGGATTGACGGATGAATGGGCGGAGTGAATAAACGGCTTGATGGGTGGATGAGTGTGTGGACGGACGGGTGGGCGGATGAATGGGGGGATAAACGGGCGGATGAATGGCTGACTCACGACATCCTGATCCGACACAAATGTGCAAAATAGGCCTCGGAGATGAGCATTCATGCCCCGTGACACGCTTCCCCCGACTGGTGCTTTGAGGGGGCGGAGCTTAACGCTGGCTTCATTACAACCAATCATCAGTTCATCTCATTGATTTATGGATCTTAAATGTGCATTATAAGAGAATCAATACACACTCGACCAGTAATTTGGTAATTTAGTTATTTTACTGCTCCGAGCGTTAAAACAATTAGGCCGGTCGATGTTATTGATAACTGATGAATCATTGGAGTCGCTCCGGAGGGAAGAACGCCGGCTTCTCTCCAGTTTCAGTTTCTGGACTGTTTGTCACAAAGAATAAACTCTGAGATGAAATGTGATCCTGACAAAGTGTTTCCCACTGAGGACACAATAAAACTACTGACGACTTGTGATTCATCTATTAGTCGAGTGACAATTTTGATAATTTAATCATTTCAGTGATCATTTTTAACTTGTAAAATACATTAAATTCTGTTTTCAGCTTCTCAGATGTGAACGTTTTGTGGTTTTCTTTGAGTTTTATACGAGTGAACAAACGTCTTCAGGTTTTGGACGCTTGACGAGACAAAACAAGCGTCGCCGTTCACACATCCTGACTCGTCCCAGCTTGTACGAGCTGCGTAACCTGAAGCCTCCCGTCCTGTTTGTGTTAGATCAGGTGTGTGTGTGTGTGTGTGTGTGTGTGTGTCGGCACACACAACCTAATGTACGTATATATGTATGACCCTGCTTGTGCAAGAGTGTGACTGTGTGTGTGTGTGTGAGTCCACACAAGGAACAATGTCACCTATTGAGAACTCCCACACACACACACACACACACACACACACACACACACACACACACACACACACACACAGGGCGGGTGTGAAGTGGACCTGGTGGTGTTTGACTGTTAGATTTAACATGTCAGCTCCTCTCAGGTCTCGTTTCCTCGGCCGGCCGGCTGTGTTTGCCTCCCGCCAACGCTTTAAAAGCTGCCGGCCAGGTGGAGAGGCCGAGCTGTTTGCCCGAGTCAACACACACACACACACACACACACACACACACACACACACAAAACAGAAACAGATGAAGGATCTGGATGTGTGTTTCGTCGCTCGGTGTCTCTGAGTGACTCTGCACTTCTTCATTTTTAATAACAAAGCGTGCGAACAGTCTTGAAGCAGCGTCTCCGAGTGTCAGAGGAGATTTCTGCTTCCTGCTTTTATGTTCTTGGTGTTTTAATGCTTCGTGCCAGATGAGCCAAAACAAGCTCTCAGCGTTTCTCTCTCTCTCTCTCTCTCTCTCTCTCCATCCAGAAGCCAAGAGAAAGAAAGAAAAAAACCTGAATATTATTCAAACGTTTGTGTGAATGTCTGCACTTTTCATCTCGGCCTGAATGAACAGAACTACTCATCATGAAAGTCCTCGCCGGAGACCCCGCCGCCGCCCGTCCGTCCGCTCGGCATAGCAGGCCCGTCTCCATGGCGACGGAACCAGCAGGCCGTTCTGGCTGTTGTGGCGAAGCTGAATTCCTTCATGGCCGAGCGAGCAACACGCCTCTACACGCCGCTCCGTCTGCAGAGCTAAATGTGCATCATTACAGGGCGCCGCGCAGTGGAAACTCTGCTCGCCACGGAGCTGGATCGCTCTGCTGCTTCTCTGCCAAACATGTCAGACACATTTCTACTATTCTGCTCTGTTTTCTGTCACGATGTGGTGGAATTCCTTCAGATTCAGCCGAACTTCATTCTGACTCTTCCGGATGCTCCGGACACGTCGCAGCATGTAGCTGCCGCGTCGGTACTGAAGTCAAATCACAAATTAGTTCTCCTCGCGGCGTTCGGGGTTCTGGCGCGGCGGCGGGATTCCTCCCACGGTCGACCGGGCAACTCAAGAGCGCCATTTGGCTCCATGTCCAGAGAGCTAACCAGCCAAAACAAGGGGGCTAATAAAACTGTCCGCTGATAAGCAGTTAATGCTGCAGAACTAATGACTGCACCGCCACACACACACACACACACACACACACACACACACACACACACACACACACACACACACAGAGCTGTGTGAAGTCGTGTGATTGGACAACAGAGGAAAGCTTTAAGTAACGAGGAGCAGAGAGGATTCTGGGAGCTCAGTGGCAAGACACGTCGTGTTGCGAGAAACCGAAAGAGAAATTAAATAAAATGATCTTTGTCTTTGTTTGTCGAGATGCTATCGAACTCTTTGAAAGTTTCCAGGACAACAATCATGATCATCTTTGTTTTTTAGACTTTGAGAAACTATGATGGACATTTTAATTCTTCATTTTTCATTCTGATTAACTGATTATGCAAAAATGAAAGACATTTTTAACTGCAGCCCTAAAACATACTCCATAGGACTCAAGAATGGTGCTCAGTAGAGCGTATACCTCAGCCAATCTGCACCAAACTGTCCTCACTCGTAGAAACAAGCCACCTCAATGAGTTCTGATTTATTTAAGACCGATCCTTCATCCAGGTCCCACAGAAATCTGCTCCGTAGTTTTTGTTTAAACCTTCAGTGGAGGTCGAGAAACCGAAAGAGAAATTAAATAAAATGAACTTTATCTTTGTTTGTCGAGATATTATCGAACTCTTTGAAAGTTTCCAGGACAACAATCATGATCATCTTTGTTTTTTAGACTTTGAGAAACTATGATGGAAATTTTTCATTCATTTCTTTTCATAATCTACAAAATATTCTGCAGATTAAATGAAAGACATTTTTATTTGCAGCCCTAAAACATCCTCCACAGGAATGGTGCTGAGTAGAGCGTATACCTCAGCCAATCTGCACCAAACTGCACTCACTCGTAGATACAAGCCACCTCAATGTGTCTGATTTCTTTAAAACCAATCCTTCGTCCAAGAAATCTGCTCCGTAGTTTTTGTGTAAACCTTCAGTGGAGGTCGAGAAACCGAAAGAGAAATTAAATAAAATTAACTTTATCTTTGTTTGTCGAGATATTATCGAACTCTTTGAAAGTTTCCAGGACAACAATCATGATCATCTTTGGTTTTTAGACTTTGAGAAACTATGATGGACATTTTTAATTCTGATTAATCTACAAAATATTCTGCAGATGAATGAAAGACATTTTTATTTGCAGCCCTAAAACATCCTCCACAAGAATGGTGCTCAGTAGAGCGTATACCTCAGCCAATCTGCACCAAACTGCACTCACTCGTAGATACAAGCCACCTCAATGTGCCTGATTTATTTAAGACCAATCCTCCGTCCAAGAAATCTGCTCCGTAGTTTCTGTGTAAACCTTCCAACAACCCGACAAACAGACGGACACGGTGAACACACCTCCTCCTCCGTGGTGGAGCTGGTTCTTCACGCTGCAGCAGAAGAGTCAGCAGCTAATCTACAGTAAATACGGTCAGAACATATTCAGAGCGGAGCTGCAGGTCGGCTGCTGAGAACAAGAACAATCCGCTCACGGTCCTGAGCTCCGGCACTAAAACGGCCTCTCTATCAGCGACGTCCAGGCCGAGCAGTTAGCTCCGCTGATCGCTCACAGCTACGTCCACTGCAATCCTACAGGAAATGTATGTGATCGCTCCGGAGCTGCAGACACACATGTCGTCACGCTTTCTCCCAGCTTGAGTTTAAAAACACAGAAGCGTTTCCACACCGGCTAAACACGGACGTTTGCTGTCGCTCGGCGTCTCCGGCTTTTAAAAAATCTGCTAATTTGAGGCCGTGCTGACGAAACGGCACATTAGCAGGATATTTATAGTCGCGGCTCTCAAGTCAATAACTCAAACGTTTGAGATTTCTGCCACGTCAGACGGATTTCAAACTGCAGGGAGGATTATTCCTGTTGCTGGGCGGCGAAATGAGTCACCATACGAATAAATCCCAGTTCAGGCACACTTGTGATTAAGAACCCGCCCTGCTGAGCTCCCTGTGGAGGGAAAACACACGTCCGTCACTACAACACTGCTGTCCATCCTCCGTCTCCTCCGTCTCCTCCGTCTCCTCCGTCTCCTCCACCCTGCTCCGTCACATCAGGACATGACGACGCTCCTTTAGTGGAATCAGGATCAATTCACGTGATCACTGATGATTTCATGAAGCTCTGCTGTGATAAACACACTCAGCGTGACGTGATCTGTTCTGAACACGCTACGACTGTTTAAAGCCGACAGGTGTTGATTGGACTCACGTGGCTCCGGGCCAGAGTTCAGAACCGAGAGTGTTAAATTAACTCTGATGGGTGTGAACGTTCATAAACACTGACGCAGCACAAATCCATACACTTTGACTTGAATGAATCATTACGGCTTCGCTGCAGAAGAGAGCCGACTGAATCCTACAGGACTGTGAGAGTTTCATGTTCCCGCTGACTGCGATCGGGTTCTGATCCGGTTTGAACCAATACCTGGAATTTGTGCCATAAAAATTGATTAGCAAACATGACCAGAGTTTCTCCAGCTGCTTCCTCCTTTTAAAGCGATGCTGGTCATGTTTGCTAAACTCAACCTGGACCAGAATGAACAACTGATGGAAGATCTGCACAGTATTGGACTAGAACATCAAGCGAGACAGTAGAACTAATCAAAAACAACATCTTAGCTAATCAACCACATGATGTTTGAGCTGCCTTCAGTCAACACCTCCTCATATCTAACACCTGAACGGGTCGACTGCCTAAATAACATCACGACACGCCGTCATCATCGTCTTACTGTCGCTGTTCGGTCGGTTCAGACATTTAAACTCCTCGGTCAGGATTAAGAACACTGTGGTTTGGGAAACCAGCGTAACTGGATCCCTCTGTTGACTCTACGGGCCCGTCGGGTTCTCGGTGGCGCTGACTCGCCTCCAACAGGTGAGTGACGGCAGCAGCTGGAGGCTCGTCTGCAGCGTCGGGGGGAGGAACAGCAGACTGACGGGCTCGGCAGCGACCCAGAGGAAATGTGTTCTGAGGAATCACAGCTCACGACAGCAGCGACTGGAGATCGCAATCAAAAGAAAAGCAGCGCGGCGTAAATGTTTCTGCAAACAGAGGCGGCGGCGAGCTGCTCTGAGATCTGCAGCACGTTACGGATCAGACCTCCACAGAGCAGACGGGCTGCTCTGTTCGCTCACCGTTTTATTTAAAACAGATTGAAACCATGACAACTGCAAAACTTCAGCTCTCTGTCCCGATTTACACCGTCGGACCCTTTGAATCCAGCAGCCGGCGCCGCCAGCACAGGCCCGGTTCTCCCTCTGTTCTTACCTTCCACTCCTCTAAGAATAGCACCGGGCCGAGCCTGGTTCCACACCCTCTACAGACCTGCAGGGCTCCTCAAGCATCCCGTCACTGTTTTATTCTCGTGTTCTGACAAATGTGCCGTATGTGCACGGACGAGTGGTGTTGGACTCGTGGCAGGAGCGTGACTCACAGCGACAGGAGAGCAGCCAGCTGGAGGCCGACGGGCCGGAGACGCCTCAGACCCGGTTTGAGCCCAGAGAGGGTGAACGTGGAGGATCTACATCTCATCTCCCAACAACACGCACACATCAGACCTTCCTCCAAAAGCTTTGGAAATCAGAAAGGAGTAAAAAAACCTCTCTGGATCTCTAAGCTGAGAGAAGAATCCTTCTCTCCACTTGTAGCTGAAGTTTGAGAAGCAGCGAGCCAAAGATCAGACTCATAACAGAGGAGCTCAGTCCTGTTCTGGATGATATTGATTTATGAAACAGGGAGAAGTTCAGACGTAGACGAGGAAACACCGTCAGAGGAGGAGGAGGAGTGTCTGCTGCCGTCTTTATGACAAAAACCCTGATTGCTGAGATGAAAATGGGATCAAACTGAAGCTGCTGTTGGATAGAAAATAATGGATTTCAAAGCTGTGAACTTTTCGGGGATGAACAAAAGACGACCCGTCTCGTTAGCGCAGCGACGAGTCGAGGGTGACGGCTAATCAAAAATCGATCTGAATTAGCTTTTCGTTCTGATCTTTAAATCCAAAAGGTAGAAGTGGAGACGGTTTAGTTTCTCTCTCAGAGATGATTTATTGATTTGTTTGTGACGACGGGACAGAAACTTTGTAAGAAACTGAATTTCTATCTGTTGTTGTTTAGTGTTGAAGTCACTGAAACTCCTGAATCTTTATCTTTAAGGTGAAGATTATCTGAACTCGTGCAGAAACACACCAGGATAAATTCAAGCTGTTGATTAAAATACCTCTCATGTTTCTAAAGAAGGATCTGGAGATGTGAATGAACGTTACGAAGGTCTAACGATGACTCAGCTGTGTTTTAAATAACACAATTTAGGAGTTTTTAATGGTTAAAGGCCACATGTGGAGCTTTCAACAGACGCTACAAGTCATTCGGACCACAGGATCTATCCGTCCATCACATCCGAGTCCAGAGAATCCGTCTCCACCGTCTCCATGAATGACGTCCAGCTCTTTGAATTTCTCTGGGTCACCTCGGGTCAGGAGCTTCTCAGCACATCAGCTGTTACGTAAGCTTTGAGCGGTAAAGACAAGAACCAGAAGAAGAAGCGGCGTTCCAGGGTTTCCTCACAGAACCACAGAACGGACCCGCTCTCCTCAGTGTGCGTTACATCTCGTGCGGCGCCGTTCGATACCCGTTAAGCTGATCATCACCTTGAAGAGACGGTCGCAACACACGGCGCCGCTGCCTCCTCGAGGTAATTTAAACCTCTTAAGCCGAGCGGCACATCTTTCTACTGGAGACTGAGGAGCCTTTCAGAGGCGAGAGCCGCCGCCGCCGCCGCCGCCGCCCCGGCAACACCAGCGCGGGAAGCTACACACGACACACACTCGCAGACGCACACTGTTTACTTAACCCTTGAAGGTTAGCACAGAGATCTCCTGTGTGAAAATGATAGAAAACATTATGACGACACACACACACACACACACACACACACACACACACGGAGGACTGGACCTCTTTTCATTGCAGAGGCAGAGAGAACAACACACAGAGTGTTTCTCACCTCTTTGTGTTGTTACAGCAGCGTGACGAGGTGCTGCACACACACACACACACACACACACACACACACACACACACACACACACACACATCACCACAGGTGATGTGTGTGTGTGTGTGTGTGTGTGCGCGCTGCAGGCTGTGCATCCTCATCAGAAAAGACAAGATGAGTGTATTTACTGCGACTGCCTGCGACACTAATCTGTTTTATAATCCGGGTTTTCTGTTTTTTTCCATCCGGGGAAAGTCGGCTGAACACGTGTGGCTTTTTTTCAGCCTCGTCTTCACGTTCAGGGTCACAGAACCGTCTGATGCGTCGCTGTCGGTCTGAGATTATCAGAATTAATGTTGCTCCAGGACCAGGCGAGGTTTTGTGACGTCACAGCGTCACAACTCGAAGGAAAGGAACAGAAGAATACGCACATTATTGTTTCAAACATGTCCAGTTTAAAGAATTTTAAGTATCGTGTTGCCTAAAAATGTAACATAATAAATAAACGCTACAGCAGCATCAAAAACTGTGACATCACAGCGATGTGATTGGTTAGTTGCAGTGACGGTCACCCAGAGAGAAACATGGACCCTCATCTGGACCACATGATCCAGACCTGGACCTGATCCAGCCCCCCTCAACAGAGGGAGCTGTGGTCCAGGTCTGGGCCAGTTCTGGTTGGTTCTGACCGGCTCTTGGCTGACTTCAGGGTATGTGGGCCAGATGAACTCATCCAGTGTGGGCCGGTTCTGGACCGTGACAGCTTTGCTACAAGGCTGCACAGTAGAAATGTCATTACTGTGACGGATCTGATTCACCATCAGTGGGAATCATCTTCGCATCACGCTGAAGAACTGGTTAAATCCTGCTGATTTGCTGGGTTCTGATCCAAACCAGCAAAGATCTGTGGGTCAGGACGACATACCAGGGTTTATACGCCTCACACACCCAGAATCAGCGTGCACACACACACACACCTCAGTGAACAAATTAACAGCACGGCGTAGAAACCGACACACACACACACACACACACACACACACACATACACATCGTCAGCATCGGTGGAGGTGGTTCCTGCAGCTCGGGGGGGAACAAACATGGTTCTCTCATGGTGTCGAGGATTAAAAGACCCGCCTGTCTACAGAACACACCGGTCCGATCACCATGACGCCTGTTTACACACACACATACGAGCGAGCGCGCTCAGCTGCAGGTCCGCCTCGTCTACGTCACTAGAAAGGAGCGGACCGGAGAGGATCTCCCGGGCCGCTGCACTGAGAACATATTGATTTACGTCCGGTGGGGGTAGCAGGAGAAGAGGTGGACCTCCAGGCCTCCTCTGCAGGCTGCAGGCGCAGAGTAACGGCCCCCGCGGGACCACTCAAAAGCCTCCAAATTGCCCATCACTGAACAAGCAGAGTCCTTTAATTCATTTAGGGCGTGTGGGACGGAGCGGCCAAGTGTCTCCGAACAATCAAATGACATTAAAACCCGAGCGAGCTAAAACACGACGCCGGAGAAGATGTGAGGAGTTTTTCCACTCGCTGCAGCCAGACATGAACTGGATCAGCACCAGGAGCTCAAAGGTCAGGCTGCAAAAAAACAGCTTTGTAGTGGAGCCAGACTGTAAAGCTGGACTCCTGCTGACGGACAGAAAGCCTCACACAAGGAAACTAAGCTGGAGGAACACCAGAGACGACTGACTGACACCTTCAGGTCATAAACCGACAGATTCACACGTCAGAGAACAAACATGTAGATGTTCACGTCGGTGTCGACCAGGAGACCACAAGCTTCTTCTGTCAGAGGCCACAACTGAGAGTCAACAAAGCAAAAACACCTTCTGTTCCTATCGTCCTGCTCAGGTTAGGTGAAAATAATGAATAATGAGCATCTAAAGAGCTTTTATCATCACAGAAACATCACAGGCTGAAACTGAAGATCACTTTCTTTTGATCATTCGCTCTGTAACCATTTGGGCCATAAAATGTAACAAAATGTAACAAAGCGCTTGTGAATATTCTCATTCATCCAGGTCACAACCTCTCGGATGAGAGGTGAAACGTCTTCAAGACAAAAACCAAATCCAGTTGCATTCGATTCAATTTCCTTCAGATAAAATGTAACAAAATGTAACAAAATGTTGAGAACTTTGATCCGAACGTGTCAGTTTACAGAAGATGTTCAGCTCACTGTCACATCTGAGGAGCTGAAATCTGAAGAACAACTCGAACGATTAATCACAGATCAACACAGTTTGTGTAACTGACAACTAATCGATTGATCGGCAGCAGCAAGTGTTCCTCTGCTCTCAGCCTTACTCAGCTTTCTGTAGTTTCTCTCTGACACTTCCTCCACCCTGCAGACCCTCTCTCCCCCTCTCTCCCCCTCTCTCTCCCCCCTCTTTTTGTCCTGTCCCTCGGTCAAAGGAGACATACCCAGACCGCGGCAGGCTGTCAAACGTCTCCATGGCAAAGCAGACGTGAGAGGAATCACGACGAGGTGGGCGATCATCCTGCCTTCACCTCTGCAGGCTGCCTCCCCGCGTCACCGGCGCTCCTCGCAGTTTTTAACTCCTCCCGCTGCATGTCGGGATTACTGGGCTCATTACTGCTCCTGATGAGGTCCGACACGGCTCCTCCATCCGAACATCCGAACCGCTGCGACGGTACAACTACTTCCACCGGCGCGCGTGCTCGCTCTCTCGCGCGCAACAGCACGAGATCGCCAGAAAACACAGGATGGAGAACAATGAGGTCACTGACTCGGTTCGGGTGCAACGTTACAGACACTTCGTCCCGAAATACACCCGAGTCAGAACCAGTCGGGCCCGGCTCCGCTGCTGGACCGCGGCCCGGCGGTACAGTGCACCTGTTCCGGCTCCGGAGCCAGAGGAAGGAGCCCGGTGCACCGGGGGAGGACACACAGCGAGGGAAGGAGGCGAGGAAGGAAGGAAGGAAGGAAGGAAGGAAGGAAGGAGAGGAGGGCGCAGGGCGGAGAGCGGTAGCTGGATAAGTAGCCCAGCGAGCAGCTAATAACACAGATCTCCTAAAAATACCCCGGACACACACACACACACACACACACACACACACACACACCGGATGTGTTATCAAAGATTTCACTGTGTGTGTGTGTGTGTGTGTGTGTGTGTCATATTCCAACTGTAAACATTTCGCTGGTGAGTCCAGTGATTTTTTCTCCTTCAGTGTTCTGACCCGGACACACTTTCTCTTTCCAGCAACACACACACACACACACACACACACACACACACACACACACACACACACAGAGGGAGGACTGATTTAAACACACACTGACCGTCAGAATCTCCTGCGCGTTTATATCCTTCCCGTTTTATTCAGCCTAAATCCCTCCGCTCCCTCCGCGGGGCTCCGGTGGTGGAGGCTCCGGTGGTGGAGGCTCCGGTGTCGGAGGCTCCGGTGTCGGAGGCTCCGGTGGTGGAGGCTCCGGTGTCGGAGGCTCCGGTGTTGGAGGCTCCGGTGGTGGAGGCTCCGAGGCTCCGAGGGCTGGTGGCGACAGCGGAGCTTCGGTTTCTCCTCCTTCCGTTTCCACGCAGAGTCGAGCGGACAGATAGAGTCTCGCTGCTCGGTCTCGGTGTCGGTGTCGGATCCGGTTCCGTCCCTGTCTGAAGTTCGGAGGCTGAAGCTGCTTGACGGTGTAAAAACGTAAAAAGCGGCACCGAGCGGAAGACTTCAGATGAACCAGCAGGCAAATCCTCCAGAGAGCGGAACACACAGGGACAAACCCAGGAGAGACAGAACTGCTGGTTCCGAGCTGGAGAGGGAATAAATCACGTCGCTGTGCTGTAGTGGATCACAGCTCGCTCCGGAACCACGAACCGGGCTGAGACGCTGCTGCTGCTGCTGCTGGCGGACCTGGACACGTCCCGTCCTCCCGAGCTGCTCCACACAAATGTCCGCTGCTCAGCCTGAAGGATGAATTTCCACCCGGAGGAGGAGTGAGGGAGGGGGGAGGGAGGGAGGAGGGGAGGAGGAGGGAGGCAGTGCCTTGCATTCTCTGAATTACTCCACCCACAAGCCGCCTCCCCCCCTCTCCCTTTTTTTTCCACTCCCTCCACCTCTCCACCTCTTTCATTCACTAGATCTGCTCTCTTGTCTCCCAGATTTCTTTTCTTCTCCTCTTTTCTCCCTCCTCCTCCTCCTCCTCCTCCTCCCTCCTCCTCCCCCTCACAGTCTATTTGTGTCTGTAAAGGCTCTCGCTCTCTAATCACAACCAAATCAATCAATATGTTTCTTCAACGCCTCCTCCATGGAGTTATGATGAGGACATTGATCCGGCTGTGAATGATCACCGTGTTGATATCCGTCTGATCCACAGAGAGGGAAAGTAACTGAGTACTTCTTCTCACTACAGTTCAGAAAGTAACGGGAGCTAATGTACCTTTTAATTTCACTACAATAATCAAGAATTTTGCTCAAAATACAGATGAAATGTAAAAAAACAGAGAGAAAATTATGAGGATGTACAAACACTCTGATGGTTCCACACGTCAAGTGTTTGCCGACGTTTTGAGAGCTGCTAAGCTAAAAGCTAAACGGCTCATCGAGGGTAAAAAACAACGTCTTTTCAAATCAGATTTGACGGACTGGTCGAGCTGTCTGGAGACATTCGTCCACTTGTATGAGCAGAAGTTGCCTTACAAACATCATGTTTTTAAGGTTTCTTCAAAATGACAGTGATCCAGTGATAGTTATCAGTTCAGCCTGCTAACAGGAAGCGCTAACAGCTAATTCAAATAAAACAGTTCAGAGGGAGCTAATGTACTTTTTAATTTCACTACAATAATCAAGAATTTTGCTCAAAATACAGATGAAATGTAAAAAAACAGAGAAAATTATGAGGATGTACAAACATTTGATGGTTCCACACGTCAAGTGTTTGCAGACGTTTTTGAGAGCTGCTAAGCTAAAAGCTAACGGCTCATCGAGGGTAAAAAAACATCTTTTCAAATCAGATTTGACGGACTGGTCGAGCTGTCTGGAGACATTCGTCCACTTGTATGAGCAGAAGTTGCCTTACAAACATCTTGTTTTTAAGGTTCTTCAAATAACAGTAATCCGATGATAGTTATCAGTTTAGCCTGCTAACAGGAAGCGCTAACAGCTAATTCTGAAACGTTTTAGTCTCCAGCTGCTTCAGCTGTTTGTCTGTTTTACTGTGAAGCTCCAGAACTGTTCTGTGGACCACGACACTTCACCTGACTTTACGTAGATTTACGTAGATAATGACTGGATTCACATTTCTGGGTGAACTGTCCCTTTAAGTTCAGGATCTAAACACGGCTTATTCGTGGCCGTACTAAAGCCTAATTTTTACTACTGCGTAAAGTGCTGTACGTAGGTCGCGGAGAGCCCTCTACGTAGTCGGAGAGCCTCTCCGTCGTCTCCGGCACGAAATATTTTTTTAAGTGTCCGTCACTCCGTCAAGCGACAACGGAGACGGCAAGGGCTGCGATTGGAAATTGCATTGCGTATCCGGCACCACGACGGAGAACTATGAGGGCTCGAGGGGTCTCCGTGGTTACACAGTTGCAGAAGTGTAACGCTGCCTTAACAGTTAAATACACAAAATAAAAAATGTGACCAAACCAAACAACATCGAGTCGATCAGTTACACTTATTAATAAATTATATTTGACATTTAACTTTTCTTTAATTAATATTCCTCCACATTAATAAAAGGTAGCTGAGTTCCTGTTCGGTGCTACGAGAGGAGAAAGAAAGACGTTTCTGTGTGAAGTAAAAGCCTCAGTTATTTGTTAACTCGGCTGCCGTCGCTCATATCGACTTTACGGACGCGCCGACGGCACCTGGAGTGGTTTTATATGTGCCTGTGCATTTGAGCGCTGCATGAAATAAGGCTTGATTGGATATAAAAGCTCGACTAAGTGTTCTGTGAATTCATAAAAATCTCTTTGTGGTAAAAGCCTCGTGTTTTCTCGTCTTGTAATGGCTTTCTGCTCTTTCAGCAGGAGCGCCGCTCGTGTTCACCTCTCAAGACTCCAGGCTGCAGAAACACGGAGGTTTGATTTGGAAATTCAGAAACAGACGGATTGTGACCGCGCATACGTTTTCCATCAGCCGTCGCTCCTCGCAGCACGTGATGTTTAAACCCAGTGTGAGGACGAGGCGCCGTCTCCAGGGTGAAATGATGATTCACAATCGTACGTGTCGTCGACTTTATGACACCATTTAGACATTTTTACGAAATCACGTTCACTTAAATACGTCTGTGACCTGACGTTCATATCAGCAGGTGGTGGAGTTAAAGTCTGAGGCTGCTTCTCTACACACAAGCGTGAATCCACTGGATATTTTGGAGGACCTCGGTTTAATCTCCAACTGTGTCTGCGGCGACAAAACAGGTATTCCAGGTCGAACCAGGAGGTTTTCCTGATCCTCACCAAGTTGATTCTGCACCTGAATCTAACCCGAGCGTACGGACAACGTTGTTACGAGATAATATTGGAAACGTTACGTAAAGAAATGTGAAGTTGGTCGGAGGTGGACAGTAAAACAGACACAGGACCTTCACCTGCTGTGAAAACAGAAGTCTGAGTATCTTCGTGATTTATTTAACTGACGTTACGTAACTGAAAGCTTCTGTTGGTAAGAGACTTGATTTGAGTCTCAACTCGTCAAACACTGATGCTTTCGACCCGACCTCAGTCTTACTGTCTCACTTATGCCGTTTCTCCACCGACAGTAGCAGCTCGCCTCGCCTCGCCTCAGCTCGCCTTTTTTGCGTTCCCATTACTGAAATCTGGTACCTGGTACCTGCTAAAGTGGTGCTTTTTTAGTATCACCTCCGTATAAGTTCCAACCGAGCTGAGCTGATACTTCTGTGTGACGTAAGCTGGCAGCCGGCCACTGATTGGACAGAGAGCGACGCCACTTGACGACTCATGACGAGCGCGACGTCCGAGCCTGACGCCCGCTACCTTTAAAAACTAGCATCTGCGTTCAGTCAACATAGCGATTACATGGAAGGAACAACGCGCAGGAACACGGCGTGGACCGTGGCAGAGGTGGAGACGCTCCTGAGTGTTGTCGCTGAAGACGCATCCAGAACGAGCTCGATGGTGCGACAGGAAATGAAAAGGTGGACGTGTTTAGCGTCGCCCACAGCTAGCCCTGTTTATGTGTCGCGTGGATAAGTACGTCACTGATGACGACCCGCCCACGTTGAAGACGACCCGCCCACGTTGATGACGACCCGCCCCACGTTGATGACGACCCGCCCACGTTGATGACGACCCGCCCACGTCTGATGACGACCCGCCCCACGTTGATGACGACCCGCCCACGTCGATGACGACCCGCCCACGTAGATGACGACCCGCCCACGTTGATGACGACCCGCCCACGTTGAAGACGATCCGCTTACGTTGATGACGACCCGCCCACGTTCGATGACGACCCGCCCACGTCGATGACGACCCGCCCACGTTGAAGACGACCCGCCCACGTTGAAGAGACACTAATTCTAGATGGAAACGCAACGCGTCTGAAACCAAACCAAGTAGAGCCACGCTGAGCCGAGGCGAGCTGGTACTGTCGGTGGAAAAACGGCATTACAGGAGCTTTAAGATGCTAATATCGCACCAGGATCTTCTCCTGAACACAACAGAACCGCTGAGGAAACACCAGAACACCAGCCGCTGTTTCACTGGACGGGTCACAAACCTGTCCCGTCGTTTAGGTTTGAGGACGGGATGTTATTGAGGCAGGTAGCATGTTAGCATGCTAAGCTAATGATATTTAGCCCTGAACACAACCCACAGCGGAAGGGGACGTGATTAGTTTAGGTATTTGGACATAAACCAGAGTGGGTCAAACTACAGTGTGGACCTAACGAATGGACCAACTATGCTGGAATCCATCCAACAGTTGAAGACAAAACAATTATAGCTGGTGGTACTGGAGGAAAAAATCTGGAGATTGCTAAAGTCTGCTCCTGGAAACCCGAAGACTGAAGACTGAACCAACACAACACAAGATTTCTGGCATTTGTGAGCTCTGATGGACCTTCGCCGCCCCAGATCCTGGTGGTCCAGAACAGTGAACAGGTGAACAGAGTTGCTGTTCGGTTGCCTACAAGCAAGGCACTCAACACGCAGCCGCTACAGAACATGCAGCAGTCTGAGGGTGAAGTGGGGTCGTGGTAAACGGCTCACGGACTGCATTTACACACAGCCTTTGTACAGAGAGCAGCAAAAAGCACTTTACAATATTGTGCATTCACCCACGCACACAAACAGACTCACACACCGACGGCAGCAGAGTCAGGGTGTCGGGTTCAAGGCTTCATGTTTGGCTCGAGGACACTTCAACACGCTGTTCACAGGAGCTGGGAATCGAACCAGAAACAATACGCACGGCGATTTAAATAACCACAAGTCGGTCAGTCGGTCCAAGAGGGACACGATGTTCTGTTCTCCTGTCGCAGGTGTTATCCCGGCGTCACCTGTCGACTCGAGAGGCTGTAAAAAACACTTTAATTTGATTCAGCTTTGTTCCCGCTCGTACGCGCCGAGCGTAGGTGTCACTTTTGAGTAATGCGTGTCTCATTTAAGGGGAAGGAGCGTAGTGTGAAACTTGAAGCCGCTCATTTAATTTGTTTCATTTCATTTATGTTTAATTGGCAGTCGAGTTCTTTGTAGATCAAACAAACGGCAGCGCGAGGATGAGACGCTCTGTGTGAACCGGCTGCCTCTGTGAGCGATCGTATATGAAAGAGAAGCCGAGTCGAGCAGAGAGCTTCGTGTAAAGTAAAGTGGGTATTTTTTTAAAAAGCGAGCAGAGAAGGAAGATGTGTAGTTTTGACGATGTACAGAATCTCTGACGTGCCATTAAAGAAGCCATCGAGCTGAAGTGCAGTGATGGAGGAGAGAGCGATATGATTGAGGGGGGAGAGCAGAGGAACACGTCTTGGAAACTGTTGGTGTTTCGTCACAGAACTAGGCCATCTCTGAGACTGTTATTAGAAGTGACAGCAGACATTGTCCCTATTGTGGAGAAAAAATGTTCCATGACTCCGGGGCTGAGACTCATAATTGAAAATGTTTTGTTAAATGTCACGAATGAAAAAAAAGCAAAAAATCGGACAATTGACCAGCTCAGCCTCGATTTTTTGGGGGGAGAAAAGCCCAGATTTGTTGTTGCTGTTGAAGCTTTTCTGACGGACGTGACGGATCAGCTGAGGGTCTGTAAACTGAGACGACCACGATGAAAAAAAAACAATTCAGGATCAACATCTTCTTCTACATCTGAACTTTCTCCTCCTCACAGCTTCAGAACAGCCTCGTTACTTTAGTTTGATGCATCTGAGCTGAATTATGGATTATTGTTATTTCAGCAGACTGATGTCGACCTATCAGACGCAGCGAGACGAGACAAAGACGTAAAAGCCGTAAGAAGCCATGAACAGACAGAGAGGGAGGCTGGAATGTGGAGAAAAGGCGTGTTAGTGTCTCGTATCTGCAGAGAGTTTCTGATTTTCTCTCTTTGTTGCTGCTCGGGACGCTTTACAACCCAACATGTGTCTATGTGACGTCCTGGGAATGAGACTCAACAATCAGCTGTCTTTGTGGTGCGTTCAGGAACAGCTGGGACAAATCCTACTGATTCTACCTTTAACTTTAATAGTCTTTGAGTTATATTAATATGACGTGAGCTTCAGTTAGCTTTGACCACAGATGTCCTTCAGAGGGAGACTTTTTACTCTGATACTCTGAGGACATGTCAGAGCCTGTACTCGATTACTTTACTGGAGTAAAGAAGCTGTATCAGTACTTCTACTTTTACTGGAGTAAAGAAGCTGTATCAGTACTTCTACTTTTACTGGAGTAAAGAAGCTGTATCAGTACTTTTACTGGAGTAAAGAAGCTGTATCAGTACTTTTACTGGAGTAAAGAAGCTGTATCAGTACTTCTACTTTTACTGGAGTAAAGAAGCTGTATCAGTACTTTTACTGGAGTAAAGAAGCTGTATCAATACTTTTACTGGAGTAAAGAAGCTGTATCAGTACTTTTACTGGAGTAAAGAAGCTGTATCAGTACTTCTACTGGAGTAAAGAAGCTGTATCAGTACTTCTACTGGAGTAAAGAAGCTGTATCAGTACTTCTACTGGAGTAAAGAAGCTGTATCAATACTTTTACTGGAGTAAAGAAGCTGTATCAATACTTTTACTGGAGTAAAGAAGCTGTATCAATACTTTTACTGGAGTAAAGAAGCTGTATCAATACTTTTGCTTTTACTGGAGTAAAGAAGCTGTATCAGTACTTCTACTGGAGTAAAAAAGCTGTATCAGTACTTTTACTGGAGTAAAGAAGCTGTATCAGTACTTTTACTGGAGTAAAGAAGCTGTATCAATACTTTTACTGGAGTAAAGAAGCTGTATCAATACTTTTACTGGAGTAAAGAAGCTGTATCAATACTTTTGCTTTTACTGGAGGAAAGAAGCTGTATCAGTACTGTTACTGGAGTAAAGAAGCTGTATCAGTACTTCTACTGGAGTAAAGAAGCTGTATCAGTACTGTTACTGGAGTAAAGAAGCTGTATCAGTACTTTTACTGGAGGAAAGAAGCTGTATCAGTACTTTTACTGGAGTAAAGAAGCTGTATCACTACTTCTACTGGAGTTAAGAAGCTGTATCAGTGCTTCTACTGGAGTAAAGAAGCTGTATCAGTACTTCTACTTTTACACAAGTATCTGAACGTCTCCTGGAGGAAACAATGTGTGGACTGTTGAGTGGGTCAAACTAAGATGACCTAATGATGTCACCAAAAAGTGACACATTTCAACATCATGGTAGCGCTAGAGGAAAAATCAGGGGATCACCAAAGTCAGAGATAATCGTCCCCTTGTAACCGTGAATGTCTGCACCAAACTTCTCGCCAATCCATCCGACAGTTGTTGAGATATTTGAGTCTGGACCGGAGCAGCTGACCTTCCTGCTGCTAGCTGCACGGCTAAAAATAGAGGATGACTTGAGTAGTTAGCATTCAGAGGGAACGCCACCATAACTGAACAGACAAAGAGAAGAGTGCCTACCTCAACTAACCCAAGACACATGTGAGGAGATCTTCAGTTTTACTGAGCAGGAATTTATGTAAATGCTTGTTAATTCTTTCTGAACACTGACAAGAAATGGAAATATTCTGATGTAAACTTTGACCGGTAACATCTGTATTTTACTTTACTGACTTCTCACTGACGCTCACAGACATCATCGGATACGACAGCGAGGTCAGCGGACTGTCAGCTGCACTCCGACGGTACCTCACGTAACGGACTCCCAGACTTCTGCAGCATCCAGGCGCCGCTCTAACGTCTGAGCGCAGAGCGAACACTGGCTGCTGCAGGAGGTATCCGTTGCTCCTAACGTCTTCAGACAGGCCAGGCTTTACTGAGGGGGGTGGTGTTTCAATATTCATGACGGTACATGACAGAAGCGTCGATGAGAGGAGAAGTAGGAGTAAACCAACGCCACGGAGGGAGACAGGAGAGCCGGCAGAGAGGGAGGGAGGACGGCGGAGGAGGGAGAAGTGATATTGAGTCTGACAAAGACAGAGAAAGTGTGCGAGCTGCAGAGGGAGAGACTGAGGAAGAAGGTATGATAGTATGAGCTGCCAGAAATACAGAGCGAGTCGGCCGAGACAGGAATACACTATAGCCTACAGTATGTTATATCACACGAAGCCAGAGCCATGTCAGTGACAGGACACAGTTTAGTTTCAATAGTTCAATCAATCAACCTGAACATGAAACCAGGACAAACACACGGACATCAGTTTAAATGATTTCAGCTTCATCTAAGCTGCTGTTGCTATGGAGAAGAAGCCTGGAGCAGATTAAAAAGCTCTCAGCGTTGGCTCCATTCAATCCCAATTCATCCAAAACTGATCCAGAATCCAGACAACAAACTGATCTGATTCAAAGTTCAAACGAGAACACGTTCATTGCTGTGAAAGGCTTCCAGGAGAGAAAGAGATCTTAACAACAACCGCTGCTCTCCATGACGGCTGGCTGAACCTCACCACAAAGTTCGGCCATTAAACCGAAACAGTTTTGCTCTCTGACGTGGTCGGACGACACGTTGTACGTTTCTTCTCCAGCTTAACTCGGCCATTATTTCTCACCTCTCAGGGCAGATTATTTCCCTGCGTTGGCTCTGCACGCTGCCACAGGACGTAAATCCTGAGGTGCAGAATCATCCGATATGAACATAACTCTCAGCGATACTTGGCTGGATTCAAACAGCTGAATGTGTAATCAAGTTTCTACAAAGAACTTTCTGAAGTTTCTGCTCTCTGAGGGTTTTTTTTGTGCAAGTGTGACCAGATGTTTCCTCATGCATCTTCTGTAGTGAGGAGAAGAGGTATGAGGTACAATGAAATTTGATCAGACGTGGTATCCACATCCGTCCGTCAGCTCTCAGTCTGTCTGTTCACACCTGGTAATAACCTGCGTCTGAGTCACCACCTGTGATCTGATCTCACTTCCTGCTCTGTATGAAATAAACCTGTGGGACAGAAAGAAGTTCATGTAGAACATCTGCTGAATTTACAAGAAGGTCCAAATAATGCAGAATGAGTCAGAGACAGAGTTTCACAGAGTTTATAAAGTGTCTCCAACTCAACAACTCACTAAACTGACACATTTGTTAAGGGAGTCTGGGGACTTTCTCCACGGGGACAAAGAAGGAGCCTATATTGTTCCTGTTTAGTGTCTTTGTAACATGTGACATGTTTAGATCAATAACATGTTTCTGCTTTCATAAATGGAGTGTAAATGGTGACATCAGTGTAAACAGTGTGTTCAAACAGCTGATCAGTGTTGGCAGGTAAGACTTTAGCACTTTAGACACAGAAGCAGACAGGCTGGTACAGACATGCTGCCACAAACTGACACTTTGTACAAGGAGACAAACAACTTCAGCTTCTGATTTAATGCTGAATTTACAACAAGGACACAACGAGTTAGGATCTGTCAGAGGCACAGTTTAATAATGTTTACAAAGTTTTATCCGACTCAACAACTCCTAAAATTAGCCGATTTGTTAAGGGAGTCTGGTGGTAATGAGTTAATGGTTTATTTGATGTTTTGCATTTAATGCTGAATTTACAACAAGGACACAACGAGTTAGAATCTGTCAGAGACACAGTTTCACTACGTTATAAAGTTTGTTTCAACTCAACAACTCTTAAAATCACTACATTTGTTAAGGGAGTCTGGTGCTGTTGTGTTACTGGTTGACAGGCGTTCACACCTGTGATCAGATCAGTCAGGCTGGATGTTAACACCACATCTGAACAGAGCCCAGCTCCTCTAAATGTGCACAAAACGAACCGGATGTTTACATCTTCAGCTGCCGACGGCGAAAATAACTCGTAACCCACTTTAGAACAAAAGCAGAAAGGCTGGTCGTACAGTAGAGACGCCGGGAACATGAGGACACGCAGACACGGGGGACGGACGCGGGACATCAAAATGACAGATGCATTCAAACACACACATGCAGAGACGCTCACATGCACGCCTGCACCGAGGGGGTGGAAGAAGGTAAATCTGCAGCTGTACGCTGGGAAGGCGTCAGGCAAGCTGGGGCCCATCCGAGCGGCTGTGTCTAATGAAAAGTGACAACTCCCTTCTCCCGGAGAGCCTTCCTGTTTTGCTAGGCTTCAAATCCTATTTGCTTGCCCCCCACCACCACCACCTCCTCCACCTCCCACACCATCACTACCACTCTCCGTCTCTTTCCTCTCATCATCATCTCACTCTCCTAATGAGTGTTCCCCACATTCTGCAGAACGTGTTGCCAATATGGTCTTATTATATTTTAAACGTTGTAATTGTTCCCCAGCAAAAGGGGAAGAGAGGGAGGGAGGATGGAGGGAGGATGGAGGAAGGAGGGAGGGAGGATGGAGGGAGGAAGGATGGAGGGAGGGAGGAAGGAGGGAGGAAGGATGGAGGGAGGATGGAGGGAGGAAGGGAGGATGGAGGGGGGAGGGAGGATGGAGGGAGGAAGGATGGAGGGGGAAGGGAGGATGGAGGGAGGGAGGGAGGGAGGATGGAAGGAGGAAGGATGGAGGGAGGAGGGATGGAGGAAGGAGGAAGGAAGGATGGAGGGAGGGAGGAAGGAGGGAGGAAGGATGGAGGGAGGGAGGAAGGAAGGATGGAGGGGGGAAGGGAGGAGGGAGGATGGAAGGAGGAAGGGAGGATGGAGGGAGGATGGAGGGAGGAAGGGAGGATGGAGGGAGGAAGGATGGAGGGAGGATGGAAGGAGGAAGGATGGAGGGGGAAGGGAGGATGGAGGGAGGAAGGAAGGAGGGAGGATGGAAGGAGGAAGGATGGAGGGAGGAAGGATGGAGGGAGGAAGGATGGAGGGAGGAAGGATGGAGGGAGGAAGGAAGGAGGAGGGAGGAGGGAGGAAGGATGGAGGGAGGAAGGAGGGCTTTTAAATGTGTGACAATCTGAAGAATTGGAGACAGTGACTGGATTCTGCCTGGCAGAGAAAAGCGGGCGAAGCCGAGCGACGGTCTGACAGTGTAATTTGAAAGATAGCAAGTAAATTGATTATTGAATGGCAGGTATTCAGAGCGTGTCAGATTATCTGATGAGCATGTGATAGGAAAAACTTTGCACTGTACTCAATCAATCTACAAGAAAGATAAACCGCCGCTCCGATACGACGACGACGACTCTCCATCTGCGGCGGGCGTTTAAAAGTCGATGAAGCCAAATAGCTCGGCCGCGGCGTCGTGCAGCGTTTGAATCCACTCGGTTTGCATCTACGCTCTGCAATTGAAAAGCACTGCCTTCATGCAGCATGTATATCCACGTTTAGAGACGCCATTATTCTCCGTGTGTGTTGTAAAGTGGGGGTGTGTGTCCTCGCAGTGTGTCGGTGTGTTTTCCGCTCCTGTGCCTATTAGGCCAGTCAGTTAAATTGGCGGTGCAGGATACAGTATGTGGGTTAGGGTGCCGTCCTCCTTGTTAATATTTCATCTCGGCGCTGGCAGAAAGAAATAGGGCAGAGACGCGCAGAAGGCCTAATGTGCCTGTGAGAGGGGGGATGTGTGTTCATGTGTGTGCACAGTTTCACTTTTTGTTTATTCCGTACCGACTCGATTGATTTGTGAGTGTATCGCTCCTGTTTCGTTGCCTTTGCATGAATAAAGAGGCTGCGACGCGTCCTCTGTGTGTCTCCGTCCACGATGAACACAAACACAGTGTGGATCAGTAACGTGTCCCGGCACACGTGTGCTTTGTGTTTTCTTCACGTGTCACACTCTCACCTCGCAGCTGTGATCATGTTTGTCACGTATGTGCATGAGAAGCTTTCTGCAGCGCGATCGAACAAAACGCGGTTTGACACTTTTTTCATGTGACGTGCTGTCAGCTGCACTGCACATGACAGCGTATACATAATAAATGCACGGCCTGACTTCCTATAGGGACGTCTGAATCCCACCGCATTAACAGGAAGTTAAATAAACATGTCGTCAGAGTCAGATGGAGGAAATATCTGCAGGAGTTTCAGCCTGGAACTGGGTCACGAGTAGAGCTGCAGCTAACATCGTGTTCTTTATTAATTATCTGTCGATCAGTTTCTCAGTTAATCAATTAGCTGTTTGTGTTTAATCCTCCAGGAACCAGAAGACTTTCACATTTAAGAAGCTGGAATCTGAGAATTTGACTTTTTTCAATTCTTAAACACAATAATTAATTATTGAAATAGTTGTCGATTAATGTATTAGCTGACAACAGAGCTAGCGTGTGTTTCTACGGCAGGAAATTTAAAATATTAAATTAAAAACTGGTTATTCTACAGTATGATGGCCACAGGTCGTTCTTCGTTCTGATTGGTTGGTCACATACGCAGCTGTTTAGGAAGAATCATGCAGATATTATTTTAAATGTTTGATATTTGCATCTGTGTGTCCAAACCAACGAATGGAAAGACAAGAGAGGATTTTTAAAGTTAGCAAAGCTAGCTAAATTAGCTACGGAGAGGCTGTATGTCAGCGTGTGACAATAATATCTGAACCATAATTAAGCACATTGTATGATATATGATCAGGAAAACTGACCCTGGATCTGCCATTAATGAAACAGTGACATCACATAAATGACTCAGAAACTCTTCTTTAGCGTATTTCACCAGTTATGTGTTGATGATCCTTTTTCTCCACAGGATACCTTTCAGGAATAATGTGTGCGACTTCCAACATTTAACTGGGACCATTGTCTTCCCTGTTAACGAGACCCGACTGCAGCTTTTGTGAAACGTCTTCCTCCCAGTTTTACGAGACGTCTCCAAGCAACTCACGTAACAGGAATTCTGGGGTGAAGGAATTCTGTCACGACGTTAAAACACAGAAGCAAAATTAAATCAGGAAGCACGACTGATATCTTCATTCGGTTACGCGTGTTGGTTACCTGCTGCGGTACGTACATCATGAAACACACGGTTCAAAGTGTGGTCAGCGTCTCCGTCAGCAGTTAAAGAGCCAAACTAAATAAAACCAGAGAAAGAGAGAGACTGGGGGTTTTGGGTCGCCACGTTTCCATGGTGATGACACAGCGGCCCGGGAATGTCAGCGGAGATTCACTGAGGGTTAACCTGCTGACGCCGGGGGGAGAAGCGTCCTCCTCACACCCTTAATGAATAATAAAGGTGAGAAACTGTGGACCATAAGTCATTCCTGCTGCAGATGTCCACCGTCCACACACACACACACACACACACACACACACACACGATCAGACTCTTTTATTAATTGATTAATTCTCTCCGGCTCCTCGTATTGTTCTGATATGTGATGGATTCTGTCTGTCCGTGTTGAACAAAAGGTAAAAAGGTATATTCAAGCAGAACCGTTTCCTCTCTGAGAACATTGTGTTTCCATCAGAGATGATAATTGCAGTAATCAGCGGGAACAGTTATCATTTTGTCAGAGTTGTGGGCCGTGCAAAAAAAAAAATCACAGGAATGAAATTATGGTAGACGTCAAAACATAACGTGACAATTCTGCCGACCAGAATAAATGTTCCTGCAAAACAAAACAAACGGACACGATGTTCAAATGTTTCTTTATGTTTCTTTTGAATCAGGCTTTTATTTTATGTAATGAAAAGCTGTCTTGAACTGTGCTTTTCTCCTCCTCATCACATCACGAGAGTCAGAAGATAAACACCAGACATGAACGTGACATGTAGTGTCTACGTAACGTGGACCAACCTGACGTCACCCAGAGGTTTCTGAAGAGTGGGTGGACCTGACTCTGCCGAACTCCCAGCTAACACAAAGCTAGCTAAAGCTAACAAGCTATCTGTGTTCACACATAAAGAGCCCTCACCAGATTCTCTGTTCCTCTCTGTTCTCCTGCAGCGTCGTTTCTCTTCTCCGTACGTTCATAAAGTAAAGCACAGTTCAGCTGTCAGAACCACAGAACATCACAGTGGTCTTCAGCTCCTCCGTGGCTCACTGCTGCAGACACGTCGAGAAGAAAAAGTGAAGATAAATCCACGTTAAGGCCCCACACACCGGCTCCGACGACTTCCTTCTCCGACCACTCCGTCGGATCCGTTCAGTAGAAAAGTCACACTGAAACACACCGCCCCGGCTACACAGCAGCGTATACGTTCTGCGCCTGCGTGAAATGCAATAAGTCTCCTAAACATCGGGTGGCGCTAGTCTCGTGCCAGTCACCCAAAACATAAAAACAGGAAATGACAGAGCGGAGTGCGGACCGTAGCTTATCAGAACAAAGCACACACAGTGTTAGCTCGGCATTACTTGCGTGATGTCGTATTACGGTGGTCTCTCTTCCACCAGGGCAGCCAGCTGCTCCTCAAAGTCCTCGGTCCACACAGCCATGGCTTCCAAACATACGCTGGTTTATCCCCAAAATAACGAACGGTGAAGTGTTGTTTGTAACTCTGTGCCGTCTCTGTTCATGTGGTTTGTTTACCATCGTCACTTCCGCCGCCCCTCCCACACGCCGCGCTGATTCGCTGGCACACCGCCAATCAGAATGGTCACTGAACAGCTCGCTAACAACCAATCAGAGTATCCGACGGCGTCCAACCTCAGACGGCCGACTTCGCATGTTCAGTCGGATCAGACGCAGCTGAACACACCGAACAGAGCAGCTCCCGAACTCGTCCGACTCTCTCCGAACGCTTCAGACGTCTGACGTTTCAGTCGGTGTGTGCCGACCTTTAGTCTCTCCAGGTGTTTACTCCTCCAGAAGCTCCAGGCTCGACAGGGTCGCTCATTAATCCAAAACACCGGCGTCCGTCCCTCCACTCCGGTACGTTAGTCCAGTTAACCACACAAACATGGCCGACAGGTGAAGATCAATTAGCTGAGGGACGTCCAGCAGCTAACTGTCACTCAAAGCAGCAACATCCTTCATTTTGCATAACTTAACTTCACTTTAAGCTTTAATATTATTTAAAAGAGCAGGAAAATCAGCTTTAGAGACCAGATCTTCTTTCTGTAGGAGTCTGTGCGTCACCCGGCTGTAAACATGTTGATGTCTGCTGGTTTAAACCGGCCTCTTCGGGGGGATCGAGTGGCCGCTCGCTGAACTGCAGCTTCTGGTGCTTGACAGTTGGCTCCGGCGTTCAGCCCCAGAGGTTGTCACTTCCACTAACAAATCCGCGGTTTGCAGAAATTTTCAGCTGCAAAAATATTCCATCCTGGCCTGGTTTCTTGCCTTTAATTAGGTTTGGAGCATTAGGCTGTCGCAGCAGAGCGTCCTGACGATATTAAACTGACCCGAGAATTATCATGTAGGAGAAGAGTTCTTTAAAGTGAAATAAGAGAAATGAAAGCCGAGGGGAGAGGTAGAAAGGATTTTGTTAAGTTGGAGATAAGAGCATATTATAGCCAGTCGAGGAGGCAGATACGGGAGAGGGGATATGATTCAGCGGGGACAAGAGGACGTGAGCCACTTCTCCACCAGATGAGTTTTCAGCCTGTGGTGGAAGATAACTCTGATGTTCTGACTGGAGGAGGCCTGGAGGTATCACACTGAGCCCTCTCAGCTGCTGCAGCCTTTTCACAGCTCGCTCATACATTCTGTATTACTACTGTCAGGAAATCAGGCTATTTTCCTCTTCAAGATATACGGTCATTACCCGGGACGGAGATATTAAACTCTGCACTCTCTCACGTCTGACTGTCCTGGTTACGCAGGTCTGCAGCCTCGTCGAGCCGTCGTCGGGTGAAACAAAGACAGAGATTTGTATTATTTGATGCAGAAGCCATGACTGGGAAGTCAAACGATGAAATCGGTGCCTTTTCAACTTTGAAAAGTTAAAATTTAAATTATATTTAATTGCTATTTTTTCAGTAGCCAGGAATTAAAGACAGTTTAAAATGACAAGAAATTATATTGTGCCATCTCAGCTATGGAATTTCATATTTTATAACTGTTTTAGTCAAGTCCTGTTACTGGAAAGGTAACAGGGTTGACAGTAACAGGGTTGACCATTTCAAGCTAATTTGCCCATTGCTAGCTAAAACAAATGTTAGCTAAAGCACATGCTATGTACTTTGAAAGGAAATTACATGTACATATTGATTATATTATGAGAAATAAATAATTGTTTGGATTTATATGTTAAAAAATGGTAACAGGGTTGACGCTGTATGCTTGTCCCCCTGGTTCAACCTTGAAAAAACATCAAAAATAGCACATCAGAGATGAGCAAAACTTACTTGTCACTGAGCTGTTAGCATCCTGGTTCAGAGATGATGCAACCTCCTGTAAATCATGTCAAATCTGGAATGTACCATTATTTTGATAGGGTTTTTTGGTTAGGGTAACAGGGTTGACATAAAATTAGGGGACACCGATAAATTGGTAAATATTTATTACAATTAATATATATTTTTACCAAAAACACTGTTTCACAATAAGATCATACTTAAAACAATATGTAAATGTGAACATTTTAACATTTTGCCAACATTTTACAAATTAAAAGTCCTGCTGACGTACAACAACAACAGTGAGGGACAGGCCAAAAACCTCACCCTCATCAGCTTAACAATCATTTTTATTATTTAAAATAATATTTAATTGATTTTAATTTGATGTTTTATTGAGGAGAGAAGACATGGTAATGTTATATTTTCAAATTACATCTTTGTTTGTTGTTACTGTAATTTTATGACTGATAATTTCTTGGGGACACAAAAGGCACCGATTTCATGGAATGACCCTACTCTGGTTGATGGAGACTGGCAGCATGAAGACTAATGAGGGAATAACTGATGACACGTCTGCTCGTCTGAGAGAAACAGTCAGCAGTTAGCTCGTCTTACAGACGGGATGAAAAGATCCGTCTGCATCTACAGTCAAGTAGAATTAATGGTTAATCTCTGGTCCTTTGTCTTAATGCCTCCTGCTAAGCATCATTTATTAATACAATTTGCATCAATACAACTTGAAGACGTCATCAGCAGTCGTCGATGAAAAGCAACAGACAGAAGCTCTGTGATTAAAATGATTATAAAAAGTTACGATATTGTTTTATTTATTTTAACATTCAGGTAACTTTATGTTCACTTTATCTGTTCTTTCATCTCCTCATGTGTCCCTCGTCACAACCATTGATTATTTTTGAAATATACAACTAAACAACATGTAATGAATGAGTTTTTAATATATTTTATCCCTTGTTGTGCACATCCACGTCCTGATACAGAGACAAAATCTATACCGTAAAAAACAACCAGGATTTAAAACATGAACGTGTAAAAAAATGATCAAACAACACCTGTGCTTGGACGCAGCTAGCTCGTTAGCGACCGAGACATCAGAGAACCTGTCGCGATTGTTTTGTGCTCGTTATAAAGAAAAAGGAGCGTCACACATTAAAACGAGTTCTCATAAGCTTCAATGTGAGGAGCCACGTAGCCAAGAACCAGGACCTGAAGTGTTCGGGGCCAAAGGTGAAATAATAAAATGTGGTTATTAATTTCACCTTCTTGCCGTCGTGCCCTCGAGACACTCGTCCGGTCCTGCACTCAGTTTTTTTTAAGAATATCTTTTTGTGTTTTCATTAAAATTATTAATTTAGAAACACGAATTAATTAAAACCCTCGAAGATAAAAATGAGTTTGAACTCTCAGCTGAATAATGTTTTAATCACACGGGCTGAATTTGATATTCATGAATGCAGATTTACAGGTAAAAAGTGGAACTGGAGGTCATCAGCACATCGACTCGTTTGTTTTTCTATTAATCCAAAGGCAGTTTAAATCGTTAATACTTTGGATGCCTCCCTGTTATTTAACTCCCCCGGCTTACAGCTGTTGGATCGTCCTTAAAGGTTTATAAGCTCTAAAAAGTGAATGTGCTCTTCTGGTTCCAGAACTGATCATCTGAGCTTCCTTCAGTCCAAAGACATGCGAGTCGAGTCTCACTGGAGACCAGTCCGACGCTTTAAATACACAGTTCCTGCTCAGCTCTGGTTTCTGGACCGAGCTGTTAACGTTACGTAACAAATCCCACTGAACTGCCGGAGATCAGACGAGGAACATACAGGAGTTCTGGTGTGTGAGCGTGAGGAGGTCACATGTGACGACGAGTGAAGATCCACCGTCACCAGAGACGATCGATCCTCCTCCCGTCATTATCAGCAAGTATCCCAGCATGCATCATGTCTGTATGCATCTGCACAAACAGACATATCACAGTCATAACGATCATTTTTAAAAACTTAAGTCCATAAAGTCAAAATAATTCAAAATAACTTTCATCAAATTTTATTCTGACGTATACGTAATTTATAAAATCCCTTCAGAGCAACACAACAGCTCAGACGTCAGAATAAAACGCTGCTGTTTCATGTTTCTGCTTCATATGAATCAACATTTCTACAACACATGTTCACGTGTACGAGCTGACTTTAATGTCAGGAGGAGAAAGGGACGGTGTCGGCAGGACAAATACATCACTTCTCCTTGTCCTCAAATAATCACACCATCATTTAGTTGGAGTCATGTTCGAGTCACTTAACAACAGAGCGTCACAGTAGAGCGACAGCTAGCAGTGAATCCACACAAGTGCAACCCGGATGAGTTGGTCCAGTAAATAACATCCGGTAGCCGCCATGACAGCTGTCCTCGTCCTGTAGATCAGAATGTCGCTATGATATTTTAGCTATCGTCCCTTCACTGATACCAACAGCACGAACACCTGAGAAAAAGATGACGGGTGCCGAGGAGGAGCTCTGCTGCCGCTCAGATCATTCAGTGGAAGGTGACACAGCGTGTTCTATAATCAATCCTCAGATCAATTCTCAAAGCGTGTTTAAACAGTTTAAACAGAATCACTGACTCCTGGTTTGAAAGGTGTGTTTATCAGTGTGTGTCTGCAGCAGCTGGTCAGGTTGTGTGTGTCTGGATTCTCCACATCTCAGATTCAATTTGATTTTTGATTGAAACACATTTTTTCACCAGTAAAGATCAACAGATTATCTGTCATTACGTTTTCAGACTCTTCTTTAAAAAGATTGAGGTTCTTACAGCAGCAGCTTCTCTTCATCCTGCGTCTCCTGAAAGGTTCAAATCATTTGCACCAAAAATACCAGAGTTCAACAAAACATCCAGCCGATGAAATGAAAATTCAGTTTCTCACGTGTGTCCAGAGTGAACCCTCTTCTTCCCAGGCTAATCAATAAATAAATCTGACATGTCCTCCATCAGCTGATCGTCTCTGTGCAGGACAAACGTTCAGAATACTTCAGAGAGACAACAGAAGCTGAGCGTGTATATACGATAACGTATATAATATAATGAGACTGTAAACACATTAAGGAGACATCTGTCCTCACCGGAGACGTGAGACGAATCAGATTATCTTAATCACCAGATCGTTAAAATCTCACTGCGGATACGTTTCGTCTTTGTGAGAAACAGAAACAGAAAACATTCTGTCGCAGACGAGTCGGGAGACGAACTCTGACGGTTTATTTATTTTACATTCCAGGACACGTGAACGGTCTCGTTACGTATCTGAGCTCATCTCAGAGGAAATCTTTCTTTCTTTCTTTCTTTCTTTTTCTTTCTTTTCTTTCTCTCTTTTTTTCTTTCTTTCTTTCTTTCTTTCTTTTTTTCTTTCTTTCTCTTTCTTTCTTTCTCTCTTTTTTCTTTCTTTTTCTTTCTCTCTTTTTCTTTCTTTCTTTCTTTCTTTCTTTCTTTCTTTCTTTTTCTCTTTCTTTCTTTCTTTCTTTGTCTCTTTCTTTCTTTCTTTCTTTTTTCTTTCTCTCTCAGTTCTTTCAGGGCAGGTTGGATCATGAAGACTCCTCAGAAGCTGGTTCAATCTCATTGCGGACATGTTTTGTCTTTGTGAGAAACAGAAACAGAAAACATTCTGTCGCTCGTCTCATCGAGGCCGACGAGCTGGGAAACAAATTCTGACGGTGCTTTTTATTTATTTTACATTTCAGGACACATGAACGGTCTCGTTACGTATCTGAACTCATCTCAGAGGAAATCTCTCTTTCTTTCTTTCTCTTTCTTTCTCAGCAGGGCAGGTTGGATCATGAGGGCTCTTCAGAAGCTGGTTCAGCCCCTGTCGGCTTCCTGTGGGTGAGTACGGGTCATTTAGCGCGATCCTTAACTCCTTAACTCCTTCACTCTGGAAAGTCCCTGACTCAGTGTGTCGACGTGAACACACACTCTTGGCCCGTATGCAAATAATGCTTTTACTCTGCGGTGCATTAAATTGAATACTTTCAGCCATTAAAATACTTTTTTCTTGAACACTTACATGTAAAGAGTATTTGCATGAGTGCAGCGAGCGGCGTGTTGCTGCAGCCTCCACAGCTCAGGAAACTGTTCTCCCTGACTCCCAGAGACGGGAGGAAGACGAGGGTTTATCTGCCTGCACATGTGCAGACGGTGTCCACAGGCGGTGAAGAAGAAGAAGAAGTCTCCCACTCCTTCAGCACCGACGGAGCTCATCACGCCGGACGGACACGACCCCGCCTGTTGTTCAAACATCCCCCCAGAAAGTGTTTTGTTAAGAGGATCCATAAAGAGAACATTCTGCTTTAAAAGCTGAATTAGGCAATTTCACACATTGCCGGCTGCGGCGCGAGGAGGCAAACGAGTTCAGTTCACGGAGCTCGTGTAACTTTTTACGCCTCTTTTATCAACCTGATCAGACTCATTTAGGTCCACATAAAGTGTAAATATGTACTAAAGCTTCCCGGGGAATCCAGGCGGTTGGTGAATAACATTTTGACTTAACGACACAATGAATAAGTGAAAGGCTGCGCCGAACGGAAGCGGGATGAATAAATCAGACGAGTGAACAGACGAGCTCTGGTTTTTATGGAGCCTCCATTTCTTGGATATTCTTATCTAAAAATACCACCAGTGTTTTACGCCCGCGGCTCCGTGTTTCACACCGGTCTTTATTATTGCTCGTCTTTATTGTAATTGGGTCGGCGGTTATTAGTTTCTACATGAACTCTGTGCTTCAGGCTGCGAGAGGCCACCGCGGCGGCTGAAGCTTTTCCTCTCCGAGCCGGCGGTTCCTCCTTTCGAGCCTCATTTGTTCCTGATTGTTACCATCACAGGAGGACACACAGCAAACACATTCACATGCAAATTAGCGGAGTGAGGAGACATGAATCGCTGACCCTTGGCTACATCTTTAAACAGAAATCTACTGATTGTGTAAAACAGATGCTTTGAAGCGTCGGAGCTGCTCTCACACGGCTCCTCGCAGAGGGACCGACAGGATCCACCGACGCTGCAGTCTGTGATCTGAGAAGTTTCCTCTGCTGAGAACTTTTAACACCACCACGCCCTCGCGGGAGCTTCACCTAATTAACTTTAAATGCTGCTCGCTAACAGACAACAAACAGAATACAGTAGCCTGCGTACATCCAGCTTCATCACAGAGCAGATCACTGCTGCAGGCCGTCTGCTCTGAACGATCGGGGAAACCTTAAAGAGGAATAATTCAGTTACCAGAATCACTGTCAGTGTCTGTAAACCACAGATATATTGAACCCTGTCATATACTTTGGTTTCTTTAGGGTCAGTTTTGTTGTTTATAACGCTGTGTTTAACCACACACACGTCTTTTAGCTTTAAATACCTGGTTTAGTTTCCACACAGCAGCTCATTTTCCCCCATGACTCAATGAAAACTGTCCCCAAATCAGCTGTAGAGGCGAAAGAACAGTTCATAGTGATAAAAGTTAACATGATTAAAATGTGTTAAAATGATATATAATTTCATTTTGAAGTTCATGTAATGGTTAAAAATGTTAAAAACATACTAGAATTCATGTTGTATGTGATTTGGTACATGTTGATAAAAAAGGTGTACTTCCCCTTTAAGACCGTATACGTACACTAGAGATTATAGTGGGCAGTCAGTGCTTGAGAGCTATGGAAGCAAACGGTTTTCTTACCTTCTTTTCAGTGATCAGTAATTAGTTACAGCAAGTTTATTAGCCAGCCACATTCTTTTGTAAGTCAGTGGAATTATAACTTTGAAACTGAGTAATAAAACAGAGATCTTTTATATTTCTTATTTATTACAACAACGTTTCTGAAGTGGACTTTTGTTGAACTGTATAGCCCGGCTGGCTATGGACACTGCCAGTGGAACGTAGCTTCTTGCTACCAATAGATAACAGAGTAAGAAGACAATTCAAACCTCTACATCAGCTTTTAACTTCTCCACCTTCAGACGTGAAACTAAGCTCTACATGATACGACACACACGGTACAGATGTCCGTACGTTACGTACGACACGTACACATTCGAACATCTTTCAGAAGTGCCATGAAGTCTTTTTGTTCCAGCAGCTGGTCTGAGATTCAGAGTCTGTTGTCTTGGCTTCCTCTTACTTTCCATTTTCTTTCACAATCTGAAATATTTCTGCTGCCAGTTTGTCTCAAAACTGTCCGAGAGCTTTGTCAGCTCACTTTTAAGTCGAGACCGACTGGATTTCTAATAAACTATAAAGGGTCAGTTTTGTTGTTTCACGCTGTATTTAACCACACACACGTCTTTTAGCTTTAAATACCTGGTTTAGTTTCCACACAGCGGCTCTTTTTCCCCCATGTCTCAATAAAAACACCCTCAAACTTAAAAACTGTCCCCAAATCAGCTTTTAACTTCTCCACCTTCAGACGTGAAACTAAGCTCTACATGATACGACACACACGGTACAGATGTCCATACGTTACGTACGACACACACCCATTCGAACGTCTTTCTGGTTTGCAGAAGCATGAAGTGCCATGACGTGTTTTTGTTCCAGTAGCTTCCTCTTACTTTCCATTTTCTTTCAGTTTAGTTCACAATCTGAAATATTTCTGCTGCCAGTTTGTCACAAAACTGTCCGAGAGCTTCGTCAGCTCACTTTAAGTCGAACCGACTGGATTTCTAATAAACTTCACAAACAGAAAATCTGTGACTTTCAAGTAAACGGCTTGAAAACGTCGATGACGCGGAGAGAGACGAGGTAAATCTTTAAGGAATGTGTCTGCATGGCGCCACGCCCCGTCCAGAATCTCACCTCATTAACTGCAGCACTTAACGACACGCCGTGAGTTAAGATCAATTATGTCGCCCGCGTCACCGTTATTTTTCCAAAGGAACTGTCCCGCTCCGTCTCGGTGATCAATGTGTGCCCTGAAGAACCAAAGCAGACGTCTTCTGTTTTCACATTCCTGCAGCCAGCAGCGCCCGAGGAGGTGATTTCAGATAGGACCCCTCCTCGCCGGGAACAATGGATCAATGGCGTGACTTTGCATGTTCCCTCCGTAATTCATCGAATACCTTAGTGACCTGAGCTGTGTGGCCCGAGGCCGGAGAGAGAGGCGGCTGGAGACTGAGAGAAAGAGAAAGAGAAAGGGACACAAACCAACCCAGCCCAGCCACCAGAGCAGATGTTGGACGTTTCTTTACGCTGCGACTTTATGTTTTATTTTCCGAACGTCTCCTTAAAAATGTCCAGCGGTTTCACGCATTCAATCTCGAACCTCATGACGTGAAAGTCAGCTCACAGAGATGCAATGTGACTGTTATATGACATCTGTTGTGGAGGTTAGAGCCCGACTGACGCTGATATCAAGGAGTAAAACATTATGAGACCGATTTACGGACCCTATAGTAAACTTCACTGAGGATTTAATACATATAAATCACAATAATCATCTTTATCTGCATGTTGTTCTTTAAAACCAAAAAGTGCTCATGGGTCATTCCATGAAATCGGTGCCTTTTGTGTCCCCAAGAAATTATCAGTCATAAAATTACAGTAACAACAAACAAAGATGTAATTTGAAAATATAACATCACCATGTCTTCTCTCCTCAATAAAACATCAAATTAAAATCAATAAAATATTATTTTAAATAATAAAAATGATTTTTAAGCTGATGAGGGTGAGGTTTTTGGCCTGTCCCTCACTGTTGTTGTTGTACGTCAGCAGGACTTTTAATTTGTAAAATGTTGGCAAAATGTTAAAATGTTCACATTTACATATTGTTTTAAGTATGATCTTATTGTGAAACAGTGTTTTTGGTAAAAATATATATTAATTGTAATAAATATTTACCAATTTATCGGTGTCCCCTAATTTTATGTCAACCCTGTTACCCTAACCAAAAAACCCTATCAAAATAACGGTACATTCTAGATTTGACATGATTTACAGGAGGTTGCATCATCTCTGAACCAGGATGCTAACAGCTCAGTGACAAGTAAGTTTTGCTCATCTCTGATGTGCTATTTTTGATGTTTTTTCAAGGTTGAACCAGGGGGACAAGCATACAGCGTCAACCCTGTTACCATTTTTTAACATATAAATCCAAACAATTATTTATTTCTCATAATATAATCAATATGTACATGTAATTTCCTTTCAAAGTACATAGCATGTGCTTTAGCTAACATTTGTTTTAGCTAGCAATGGGCAAATTAGCTTGAAATGGTCAACCCTGTTACTGTCAACCCTGTTACCTTTCCAGTAACAGGACTTGACTCAGAACAGTTATAAAATATGAAATTCCATAGCTGAGATGGCACAATATAATTTCTTGTCATTTTAAACTGTCTTTAATTCCTGGCTACTGAAAAAATAGCAATTAAATATAATTTAAATTTTAACTTTTCAAAGTTGAAAAGGCACCGATTTCATGGAATGACCCTCATATCAGCTGATGTATTAAAACTTCACATCAGGCCGACCCGATCCGGCTCCGGTGGAAATACGATACGACACGTTTTTTTTTACGACTGGGCTGAATTTATTCGTCTAAGCGTTCGTACATCTGTGTCCAAGTTACAAGTGAGCGCAGACAAACATTTGCTCATCGGTATGTAAGAGAGCTGCGTATAAGAGACACAAACACACAAACACAAACACACAAACACACACTTAAAGATGAGGCCGACTCTCCAATAGTCTCTATAGTGGCTGTAATTAGTTCGGGGATCTGGGAGCCTATTGAATCTACAAATGGTTATTGATCAGGCAACAGGTGCTGACAGAACAAGAGTGCAGTCGTGTGTGTGGGAACGCTTTTATTTATGTATCTGTGTGCACACTGGAGTTAATGCCTCCGCGTACGGTAATGCCTCTGTGTGTGTGTGTGTGTGTTGCCTCGGTGAGTGTGTGAAACGGGGCGGGGACATTAGCCGGTGACATTTACAGCTATTGTCTCATCTGTCAGAGCCGCTGCTGCTCTCGGGGTCTTTAATTTGCTAATTAGGCCGCGAGACCTGTTTGTTTCAGAGGAGCTGCTGAGATTCTTATCTGCTTTACGAGACGGCTCCCTGAGAGGACGGTGTGCTACGTATACCACACGTGAGGCCTCAGCACACCCCGACACTGTTGACTGAGAGACTTAGAATAGAAAAAACTTTTCATTCAGTCTTCTTTTCCCTTTCTGATAGCGAACACATCTCCATGAGGATGCTGTGTAAAGCTCGCGTGATGATGCTGTGGAGACCTAAAAGTCAGTGCACGCAGGATAAATACTCAGTTTGATGGTTCAGCCACAGAAATGTTTTATGGATCAGCAGGTCAGATAATATCACTAATAAGGTCAGAATCACAGAGTCGGCCTGCTCACTTTGGATCGTTCTCATTACTTCATGTCACCCGACAGTTTCTGCTGCAGCCGTCGACCCGACTGAAGCTCAGTCAGCGAGTCAAACTGTTGCACAGAACCATCTGGAAAGGTACTGAAGAACTGTTTAGAAGAACCTGGCAGGTGATTGGATGAACCGTCTGTCCATCGCTCTGCCATCGGAGGAGTCCAGTCCAGTCAGTCCAGAGAAAAGTGAAAACAGCTTTCAGTATCGTTCTTTCCCTCCTTTCGCTGGTCGTCACGTCCAGCCTGGAGCTGCCGGTAGATCCTCAGGGGACGCTGAATAGGATCACGCGTTACGTATACGTGTTATGTATATATCATAAATATTACAACTACTGATTTATTCCCCAACATGTTATTATTTCATGTTGCAGTGTAAAACTCAAAGAGCCTGAAAACCAACATTTCTGTTGTGTTTTTGTTTTTTTCTGAACCGACTGAAGAGGGACTCGGTTTGAAAAAGATGATGTCATTCTGAAAACACACCAGCTGGAGTTAAAGTGACACGATGAAGATTTTCAATATTTTAATATACTCAGCAATATGTTTTCTGTCCATCAGTGAATCAACCAGCTGCTCTCAGAGGAGAAGAAGGTCCCAGAACACTGTCTGAAGCTAGACAGGTGGCAGGGTCCGCCACAGATAAACAAAGTGAAACAGTCTAAAGTTTGTTTATTCAGTTTATTCAGTCAGGAAACCAAAGAGAGTTTGATTATTGAGTGTGTTCAGGCAGAATGAAGATAGTTCTCTTCCTGCTCTCACATGAATTGTTGTTTATTAAATGAATATTTCAGGAAGAGAAATATTTTTCGTCTTCAGAGGCTTCGTGTGACTGAACTCATCTGAGCTGGATGAAAAATGTAAACAATAAAAAGGACACCAAAATGACTGTCTCACACTGCAGATCTGTGCTGTTTAAGAACAAACAGACCTCAGTACAGACGTACGGCTGCCTGTCAGCGTCTCCGGGGTGACGATGACCTCGCTCCAACCTTCGTACACGTGAATTTATATGGTTGAGCCTGAGCCACTCGAAGTCACTCGACACAACGCACACCGTCCTCTCACGCACGCATACCCAGTGTGTCTCCATAGATTCTGATCAATGGGCTTGTCGCCGCGGTGACACTCAGTACCAGAACACATAACGGTCCAGACGTACAGACTGAACGACGTCATGGTCCGGTGAGCAGCTGAACACATCTCACTGTTTCTCTTCTTTCTTTATCTTCAACTCCATTTTCCAATAAGTCTCCTCCTCTCTGGGTTTTTGTGTCTCTATTGTATCTCCCCTCGCTGTCACACACACACACACACCATCTTTCCCTGGAGGCCGGGTCGGGTGGATCAATGCTAGTGTGTGTGTGTGTGTGTGTGTGTGTGTGTGTGTGTGTGTGTACACGTGCACTGATCAATGGTGATTACCTGAAACCCTCTGCTCTTTGTAATTGCGAAGTGAGGAGTGATTGGCACTGTGCCACAGGCCACCGCCGTCAGGAATGCTACACACACACACACACACACACCACACACACACACACACACACAGCTTTCTTTATGGCTGGTTGGCTTCCATTGTTATTTTGGACTTGATGATGTATGTGTGCACGCCTGGCTGAAGACCAACTTTAAAATGAACACACAGCCGTTTTGATCGGCTCCTCTTTTCGTCCTGTTTGCTTTAAAGACTCTGGATCTGCATCTTCTAACATCTTCTTCTCTTCTCTCCTTCGTTCCACCGTTAAAACACATCGAGAGTCCAACCAGGACGTCTTCCTCTGCCTCCCGGTCCGTCTGTTTATCCCCCTCTCTCTCATTATGAACTAAGCCATGTTGTAGTTACAGCTCTCCGTGTAGTCACAGACCAAAGGCAGCGATCTGGAGGTCACTTACAGCCAATCCTCTTACACTTCCCCCCAATCCCTGTTTAGCAGCTTGACTGCTTAAGCCCGGACCACTTTGCATGAGCGCTCGCTGGCAGGGAACAATGCCACCGGCGCTGTTTCCCTCCACAGCATTGTCTTATTTTGGTGGTGAGTGAGGCTAATTATGGTGTTTGGATTCAGATCCTTCTTTTGGTGCTGACTTGTGTTTCAGCTCCGGTTGAGACATTGTTTGGGATGCCAAAGCATGCGGTCGCTGTTGTGTAAAGGCTTTTGTTCCCGGAGCAAACTGAATTATTGAATTGTAAAAATAACAATGAGAGAATTCAGACCTGGTATTAACATCCATCCAATCACATGTAGATGGCTTAAGGCCTGTCATTTCCCTCAGTACACAACATACGAGTCAGCACTTGTGACAAATAAACACTTACATCACCGGAACAAAAGGTTGTTTTTTAACACAAAGACAGAAAGAAGTTCATGAAAAACACTGGCTGAATTTACAAGAAGGTCCAAATAATGCAGAATGAGTCAGAGACAGAGTTTCACAGAGTTTATAAAGTGTCTCCAACTCAACAACTTACTAAACTGACACATTTGTTAAGGGAGTCTGGGGACTTTCTCCACGGGGACAAAGAAGGAGCCTATATTGTTCCTGTTTAGTGTCTTTGTAACATGTGACATGTTTAGATCAATAACATGTTTCTTCTTTCATAAATGGAGTGTAAATGGTGACATCAGTGTAAACAGTGTGTTCAAACAGCTGATCAGTGTTGGCAGGTAAGACTTTAGCACTTTAGACACAGAAGCAGACAGGCTGGTACAGACATGCTGCCACAAACTGACACTTTGTACAAGGAGACAAACAACTTCAGCTTCTGATTTAATGCTGAATTTACAACAAGGACACAACGAGTTAGAATCTGTCAGAGACACAGTTTCATAATGTTTATAAAGTTTTATGCTACTCAACAACTCCTAAAATTAGCTGATTTGTGAAGGGAGTCTGGTGATAATGTGGATGGAAGACGGCTCCAATGATTTAGAATTTGTCGTAGCTGTTTCACAAAGTTTGTTAAGTTTCTCCTCATGAAACAACTCTTAAAATCACTAAATTTGTTAAGGGAGTCTGGTGATGTTGTGGTGACCGGTTCAGTGGTCCAGAGGGGTTCTGTGGAACTTCTGCGTTGTGCTGGAAGCCGATTTTTAGGTTTTGATTGCTTCCTGTTAGCAGAGAGAGGCACTGAGACACTTGAGAATGTCTTTCTCAAAGAAATCCACAGTCCAGCAGCATTTCTCACATCACGTTACAATCTGCTTACATTTACAGAATAATAAAAAGCTGTCTCAGACTTTCGGACATCAATGTAAACGCCAGTTGAAGGAGAAATCACGCACATATATGTGCACGTACACTCATGTATAGACCATGATAACATTACTAACAGCAGCTCGGGGTCTGCAGGAGTTCAGCGAGGAGGCAGCCTGGAGGCGCCACCATATTTCTCTCTTATCTGTATCATACAGGTGTCGCCGCCTTGGGCCGACCCTAAACCATTAGAGGGGAGGCGGTCCGCCGCTCCTCACACCGGACCCTCTGGGGCTGGTAGCCAGCGATTGGATGTTACTTGTCAGTTTTGCAGCCATCAGTTACTCGAGCGTAGCTTCATTGCTCTGCCTGAACTAATGCTAAGCTCCATTTATGTCACACAGAATTACGCTGCGTCTAACAGATGCTAGATATTAGCGACAAGGAACGGCGTCCTTCATCAGAATAAGAGTCTGTGGCTTGGCAGGAGAAAACGCCAGAGGGGCAACCGGCCAACTGGAAGCGGCTGTGAGACGGGGTCGGGCTTGTTGTTTACATTCGAGCTGACCTGAAGCCCGAAGGACTGATCCTCCGAGGTGAAGGTGCAGCACGTGACCAGCGCCGGTCCACTCCGACTCCTACGAACTCCGTCCTCGCCTCTACTGTACAGAGTGTGAGAGAACGATCGAGTTTTAGATAACGTCCAAAGTAGATTCAACAGAAGATGAACTGAATCAAGCATCAACACAAAACACACCACCAGAGAGAGAGAGAGAGAGAGAGAGAGAGAGAGAGAGACCTGCTACAGCAGACTTGGCTAATCTGGATGACTACAATCCCTTTTAAGTCCTCTTGTTTACAGGAGAGAGGAGTCGCAGCTCCCACAGGCAGCCGAGCTGGCAAGGTTACGCTCAGAATGTAATCTGGCACCGACGACTGTTTATCTGCCTCAAACTGCAGTCAGGAATGTGATCTGTGGGATTACTGTGTGCAAACCGGGTCCTGACATCGCTTCTCTTTCTTTCTCCCATCGCTAATTTCTCCAAAACCCTTCACAGCTGAAGGAGGGAACAGGTAGACCTCACACAAGGACAAGAACAAACCTTCAGTCCTGTGACTGTGAATCAGTCTGGTTGAAGCAAACACATCTATTAACAGAAGCACATGGATGAAAGTAAACTGAGGTCAGATCTAACATGCCTCCTGCTGGATTGGCTCTGTTTCTAGCTTCCATTAGCAGTAACCAGAGTGAATAACACCGCTCCTCTGCTTTAGAGGAGCACTAACTTTGAAAAGTTAAAATTTAAATTATATTTAATTGCTATTTTTTCAGTAGCCAGGAATTAAAGACAGTTTAAAATGACAAGAAATTATATTGTGCCATCTCAGCTATGGAATTTCATATTTTATAACTGTTTTAGTCAAGTCCTGTTACTGGAAAGGTAACAGGGTTGACAGTAACAGGGTTGACCATTTCAAGCTAATTTGCCCATTGCTAGCTAAAACAAATGTTAGCTAAAGCACATGCTATGTGCTTTGAAAGGAAATTACATGTACATATTGATTATATTATGAGAAATAAATAATTGTTTGGATTTATATGTTAAAAAATGGTAACAGGGTTGACGTTGTATGCTTGTCCCCCTGGTTCAACCTTGAAAAAACATCAAAAATAGCACATCAGAGATGAGCAAAACTTACTTGTCACTGAGCTGTTAGCATCCTGGTTCAGAGATGATGCAACCTCATGTAAATCATGTCAAATCTAGAATGTACCGTTATTTTGATAGGGTTTTTTGGTTAGGGTAACAGGGTTGACATAAAATTAGGGGACACCGATAAATTGGTAAATATTTATTACAATTAATATATATTTTTACCAAAAACACTGTTTCACAATAAGATCATACTTAAAACAATATGTAAATGTGAACATTTTAACATTTTGCCAACATTTTACAAATTAAAAGTCCTGCTGATGTACAACAACAACAACAGTGAGGGACAGGCCAAAAACCTCACCCTCATCAGCTTAAAAATCATTTTTATTATTTAAAATAATATTTAATTGATTTTAATTTGATGTTTTATTGAGGAGAGAAGACATGGTAATGTTATATTTTCAAATTACATCTTTGTTTGTTGTTGCTGTAATTTTATGACTGATAATTTCTTGGGGACACAAAAGGCACCGATTTCATGGAATGACCCAGTCAGCAGCTCTCTGCGGTCGTAGCTCCGTGCATCGTTACCTTACAGAAGCACTAACTCTGCAGTCAGCAGCTCTCTGCGGTCGCTTCTTTCATGTTGTCTCTGAGCCAGCAGCACAGACAGACGACCGGCGGCCGGCGGCCAGCTGCCGGGCGATCGTGTACCTGTGAGACCCGGAGCAGAGACCTGGCTGAGCGAGAGAGTCAGCGGGAGGTCCGAACAGACGAACCGAATGAAAGGCTGCTCTCTGGATTCATCTCAGCTTCAGAACCAGCGAAGGGTCACAGCTGTCGGTATGCAGTCACATGAGGATGATGAAATGTTAGATATAGAGCTAAAAGAAAGGTTTTGTAAAAATTTAAAGTAGAAATAATATTAAATGTTGCCGATGAGATTCAATTCAACTCACCCAGGTCGAAGCTACCAAAGAGTTTGATTGTGGGATAATTTGTGTTTATTTTAATCACTTTAAGAGTTTGACTGAATGTTTATTTGCCCCAAACAGCCAGAATACATCACTGTTCATTAGCTGTAAGCTAGCAGGAGGCAACAGGCACCAACTGTGTGTCCATGTTCGTGTTCAGTTTAACGTTAGCTCTCGACTGAAGTCAGCACTCACCACAGACTGTGGTTCTCCCTGCGATCCTCTGGTGTCGTCACTTGTTCCATCTCTTCTCTGATGAAGTAAATCACTTTTTCCTCCATTCAGCAGTCAAATAAACAGAATGACGAGCCAAAACCCGCTGTAATGTACTGAGGCTGAGAAGCAAGAGTGAAAATAAATCCACACAAATTTAGAAAACAAACTGTGATCGCCACAACTCAGGGTGTTTCTTCCTCCAGAGCTCGCCGGCTCTAGCAGCCGTCTGCATGTTAACGTTAACGCTCGTTAATCCAAAACACCAACGTCTGTCCCTCCCCTCCCGTCTGTCAGTCCAAATCGAGGCACAACAAGCCGTATGATGTGTTCAATATTTACAACTGCACAAACACGACCAGGAGTCGAAGGTCGGCGACTGGAGTCAGCTGAGGCGAATCCCAACAGACGGCTCGCTGTCACTCAAAACATTAAGCCTTAACTTAATTTATATGAGTGAGTGATATAGAAATTCACCCCGTACAGTTGTCATGAAGGGATACATGAGGTCCATCAGGCTGTAAACAGGTTTATGTCTGCTGTAAAGTTGGGGATCGACTCACTTTTGGAGCCTCGAGTGGCCGTTGAAGGTACCAAACCAACATCTTAGAGAAAACATGGCCGCCTGAGCTGCGTCAGCTCTCACACAGAGAATAATTCAGCGTGGTGTGTTCTCGTCATGCAGTCGAGTGTAGATCCACACACTGAATATTTAATCAAACGTCACTGCGTCCTGTTTTAAAGAAAGCTGGGCTGCGTGCTCATCCTCTGAAGGACAACACTGATGCATCCCATCAGCCTGATGTATTGATCCAGCGTAGCATCAGAGAACATGATCTAATTAGGAGCAAGCTGCGTCTGTGTGAGCATCTAATAGCTGCGTCGGTTCATCACCGGCCTTGATATTGATATATGTTAACATAATGTGTGATTCTGCTCATGTGATCAATGTGTGTGTCAATGATTAAGATGTCACTTTTATGATCAATCAAACAGACACATGACATCATCAGTCATTAGAGTCTGTCCGTGTCAGAGGCGTCCTGACATGTTGATATCGCCTGAAGCTGCCGATGTGACTCCAGGAACGTAAACCTGATCCAAACTTGTTCTGATCTCAGTTCTTTGGGACAGAACGGGTCACTTTCTGGAGTCTCTCCGAATCCAAATGGGTCTGAGAGTCGAGAGCGGCACCAGACAGACGATGGAAGAACCTGAGGCCCGTCTGCAGCGGCTCTGAGTCCATCAGCTGTCTTCAGTTCATCAGTGTGAGGACTTGGACATGCTGTGCACATGTGAAGGTCCAAACTGTCCTCCAGCTTCATTTATTGATTCTAAACATAAATAATGTGAGTGTTTCCATTATTTTATATTTATTATTATCTTATATTTTATTTCGTCACCCCTGAGTGGTGACAGCTTCAGTCTCAAATATGCATTAAAGGAACAGTTCTACATTTTGGAGTTACATGAGGTCAAACATGGAGAGAGATGTTTGTTGAAGGACCCTCAAACTGGGCACAGTTGGTGTGAAAGCGCTGGTGTCACACACAAAATTGGAAAAACACCAGTTAGCTTCTAAAAGTCTCCAGCGAAGTCACACTATCACACACTACTGTAGGTCTTTGTCACCAGTTCTGCTCGACCTGAACTCTGCGCCGTCTCGCAGTCAGGCAGCATGCAAACCATCTTCGGCTCAACTCCGACGGTGAAAGCGGAGGTGGATTTGAACACCGTGTGTGTTATTATATTTAACTAAATTAAATTAAATTCCTAGATTAAAAACTAAATTAAAACTTCTTAATCACTTGTTAAAGTAATTAAAACTAAACTGAAAAACTAAATTACAATAAAAACTAATGATAATTTAAAAACTATAATAACCCTGACACACACACACACACACACACACACACACACACACTTCATTCTTCATTGTTTGAACGGCAATAAATTTGGTTATTTTTGAAAGTTATTCTGGGACTGCTTTTTTCCTGACTTTTTCGTACTTCGTGTGGATCTTAAATTTAGTTCAAAAAGGTCTTAAAATTGACTCGTTCAAACCTGCAGAAACCCTGAATCTAATCTAAATGTTTGTAGGTGTGAGTGCGTCTGTAACTATAACCTGTATAATACTGGTTGTATTATTCGATAAGAAATACATAAAGTTGATACCATTTTCATGTCTGTACAGTAAATATGAAGCTACAGACAGGAGATAGTTAGCTTAGCTTAGCTTAGCTTAGCTTAGCTTACAGAATGAAAATGGGGGAACAGCTGGTCTGTCACAAGGACAGTAAATTAAATGTTTGAAATTCATGTGGATATTTTCATTCCTATGTGAAAAAGCGAGTCTCTTAGTGTAGAAGTGTAGCTCACATGAATCCACTGTAGCTGTGCAGACGTCTGAATCTCTGAGAGGAGGGAATAAATCAAACTCTTCACAACTTCTGAGAGTTTTTTCTCAGACTTCACTTCAGTGCTGACAGTCTCTCAATGATTTTATTTGAAGTAACTCTAGATTAACAGTTTATTTAAACACATAGCACATATTATATTATATGTACTTTGACAATCTACAAATTGGAATCAGTAACCAGAGAAGACGGGAGAAGGAAGTTGTTGATGAGGTGGTGCGTGTGATGGCAGCCGGATCCATTTTTATAAATGCAGATGAAGAAGCTGGTCTACAAAGATGTGTCTGCACCTTTGAAGAAGCAACAGATGTGCACATGGCTCAGACCCCGAGGCTTCACATACCGGAGGTCTGGGCCAGCAGCTCTGAGCGCCCTGTCATCCACAGAGCGGCGAGGAGTGGCGAGCAGATGGGCCGGGGTGTGGAGGGACGAGGAGACTGAATATGTAGGGAGGGACATGCTGTGCAGGGATTTCCAGACAAGGAGAAGGACTTTGTAGTGCTGCTGTGTGGAGCTGGGCGCCGGTGCAGGAGCTGCAGGGACGAGGACGAGGCGGCGAGCCAGCAGGCTCGGAGACGACCGTCACAGCTGTATTCTATACATATTGTAATCTATGGTGAGGACAGGCTGAAAGGAGAAACAGCAGGACGGTGCTACAGTGAGCTACTGGTTACACCTCGCTGAGGGTCAGAAAGACATCAGGTTTGGATTCTGCTGCAGAGAATCACCACAGTGACAAACATGTGATATGAACATGTGACATGTTTGTTGAATTGTCAGCATGTTATGAAGCCTGTGATGCTTATCTGAGGTTAGCAGAACAGCGACCTGCTAACATTTTTGTTTTTTAACACTGTTTTTATTAACATACAAATAATATTTTGACATATCAAGAGATCAGTGACATACGACGGAGTATTAGGGCCAGACTAAGAGAAAAAAAAATATTTTGGAGGGGAAATTACGAGAAAAAAGTCAAAATATTACGAGAATAAAGTCAAAATATTACGAGAATAAAGTCAAAATATTACGAGATTAAAGTCAAAATATTACGAGAATAAAGTCAAAATATTACGAGAATAAAGTCAAAATATTACGAGAATAAAGTCAAAATATTACGAGAATAAAGTAGTAATTTTAATGAGAACTCTTCCCGCTGCGTTAGAATGAGGAATGTTGAGCATCTTGTGAAGTTATACTTTGGTATCGGTTTCACAAATAAGGAAATACTGAATCTTTTGGCAGATCAGCATCAAATTATTATCAGTATCAGGATCTGAACTCTATCGAAGCTTTTTTCTCATTAAAACGACTTTTTTCCCCTTGTATTATTATTACATTATTCTCGTATTATTACGACTTTATTCTCGTAACATTACGACTTTTTTCTCGTATTATTACGACTTTTTTCTCGTAATTTCCCCCCAATTTTTATTTTTTTTTCCTCTTAGTATGGCCCTAATACTCCGTCTTAGTGACACATGTATCTACACCAGAGAATACAAAAAGCAAAAACAAACAAACAAAACAAAACAAAAACATGAGAAGCGACAGAAATGGAAGAGGGTATCGAGTAACTCAGTGTTGTCATCATATTAACATCAGTCTAACTTGGCAGAAGTGCTGGTTTGCTTCTGTTGAAGTAATCTATAAAGGGCCGCCAGATTTGATAGAATTTGTCTTCACACCATCTCAATGAGAATTAAATTTTTTCTAATTGTAGATGATTCACACAGCTTTCAGACGGGCAGAGTGAGTCGGGGGTCGAGCCTGCTTCCAGCTCGAAGAGATATAAATGTTATCGTGTTATATTGAGAGTTTACCTGCTGACATTTCTATCCTGGCGGCTCGGCTGCTGATTCCAGCGACGACTCAATGATGACGTCGTAAAAAACCCAAACTGAAATATAGATTAAAGATTCAATTAACAGTTTCTTCTCTGTGTCTGTGCATTTCTTTATAAAACACATTTATTATGTCTTTTCCTGATCTCAGTTCTTAATCACTCGGCTGTGCAGAAAACTTTCTCAGGTAGCTCAGAAGTGTTTCCTGGGAGCCATTAAACCCTCGAGCACGTTCTCCTCTGTGATTATTGGTGCTCGCGTGGCGTGGTTCGCAGCGGAGCGCGGCCTAATCAGCGCTGAATGCCCTCCCGGTTGTTTGCGCCGCACACGAGCTCGCGCCTCTCCAATCACCTGCGCTCTCATTAAGCAGCCATTGTGCGGCGGCCGGGTTCAGGAGGTGGCTGGATAATTGACAACAGTTCAGCGTAGATTAAAAACTAAAGAGAGAATGGATCCTGATTATCTTCTCCTCCTCCGACGTTCTGCATCTGCAGCACCGTCAGTGTCACCACCTTTGTGTGTCACCTTCATAAATAATGAACCAATTTAGCATGTATGTAACTGTGTGTGTGTGTGTGTGTGTGTGTGTGTGTGTTCAGACATGTGTGTGTGTGTGTGTGTGTGACATCAATCCGTCACAGAGACGACTCACATTCTCTTTATAAAATCGAATTACGTGCGACCACACAGGACGCGAGAGCTTGTCGCTGTGTGTGTGTGCAGGGTGCCACTGTCGCAGCGACATCGGCCATTTTGTGCCCTCCCCTCCTTTGACCCGTGACGGGACAGAAAGGCATGCTGGGACCTCTGACTCTCTGCCCGCCGACTGGAAACAGGACAACACACACAGTGAGGAGAGAAACAGTCTCTTCTGTCACCTTCTCAGGAGTTTGTGATTTTTACATTCAGGCCGAGGACGAGTTTGATCCATAAATCTGTTTGTTTTTCAAACGGTTTGAATCAGAAGTTTCTCTCTTCTCGCTTTCCTCTTAGCTTAATTATAAATAAAGTGTGTCCGTCATCATCATGTTGTCGTCACTCACTGTTGGTTTACAGCTTCACCTGGGACTCAGCCATGTATTGATTATAGTTTCACAGACAGACTAGACGTATCAGGGCCAGACTAAGAGAAAAAAAAAATGTTTTGGAGGGCAAATTACGAGAATAAAGTCATAATATTACGAGAATAAAGTCAAAATGTTACGAGAATAAAGTCATAATATTATGAGATTAAAGTCAAAATATTATGAGAATAAAGTCATAATATTATGAGAATAAAGTCAAAATATTATGAGATTAAAGTCATAATATTATGAGAATAAAGTCAAAATATTACGAGATTAAAGTCAAAATATTACGAGAATAAAGTCAAAATATTACGAGAAAAAAGTCAAAATATTACGAGAATAAAGTCAAAATATTACGAGAATAAAGTCAAAATATTACGAGAATAAAGTCAAAATATTACGAGATTAAAGTCAAAATATTACGAGAATAAAGTCAAAATATTACGAGATTAAAGTCAAAATATTACGAGAAAAAAGTCATAATATTACAAGATTAAAGTCAAAATATTACGAGATTAAAGTCAAAATATTACGAGAATAAAGTCAAAATATTACGAGAATAAAGTCAAAATATTACGAGAATAAAGTCAAAATATTACGAGAATAAAGTCAAAATATTACGAGAATAAAGTCATAATATTACGAGAATAAAGTCATAATATTACGAGAATAAAGTCAAAATATTACAAGAATAAAGTCAAAATATTACGAGAATAAAGTCAAAATATTACGAGAATAAAGTCAAAATATTACGAGAATAAAGTCATAATATTACGAGAATAAAGTCAAAATATTACGAGATTAAAGTCAAAATATTACAAGAAAAAAGTCAAAATATTACGAGAATAAAGTCAACATTACGACTTTTTTCTCGTAACATTACGACTTTATTCTCGTAATTTCCCCCCAATTTTTTTATTTTATTTTTATTTTTTTTCCCTCTTAGTATGGCCCTAATACTCCGTCGTACCGAGACATCCTCCTCATCATCATAGTTTTTATTATCGTCATTGTCATCATTATTATCATCATTATCGTCACTGGAAAAGTTCATCACTCACCTTTTTTCTTTCACAAAGACAATCACAGTGATCGATTGATTATATAAAGAACGGTGAATGTGAGAAACAGAACACGTTATCTGGAGTGTCGCTCCACTGGGAATCAAACCTCCGACCCTGAGAGCGTCGCTGCCTTGCTCTGCCCACAGAGGCTTCACACAGCTGCGGGAGGAAAACAAAGCGTGTTAATGGAGGCTCGTGTGTCTCCGAGAACATCATTTCCACCCACACTGCAGCGGCGCCGAGAACAACGAGCAGCGGCGCCTAAACGAGACGTGTTGTTGAATATAAAGGTCATATTGTTTGTGTCGCTGCTGTTGTTCAGTGTGAAGCTAATAAAGGCTCCTGCAGAATTATCTGTCCGCTGATTATATGTGGCGAGCAGGAAGGCCGAATACAGCTATCTGAGTGTGTGTGTGTGTGTGTGTGTGTGTGTGTGTGTGTGTGTGTGAGAGACTAATAATATCTTAGCAGAAATAGCTTTTAGCTGGCAGCAGGAAGCAGCATTGATAACGTATCAGCAGCAGGAGGCTGCGTGGCTAATGGCCGACAGATGTATGTGGAGCCGACTCCTCAACAGCTTCAGTGCATCAAACATGACACGTTAACTACACCTGAAGACACCAAACACACCTCTACACGTACAACCAACGCAACAATGTACAGAATACTCCAGTACTTCACAGTATTTGTATCCAAAATGTTATTTAAGTAAAAGTATTTGCAGAATGTATTGAAGTGTGACCGACGTGATTCTGAGTTTATAAACGCTGATGCGTTAATGTCAGAGCAGCGTTTTCCAGGTGGAGACACTCTGAACTACACTCTGAGAAATAAAAGTTCTAAGTAGAACAATATAAGGTTCTTCAGCTTGTCCTCATAGGAGAACCCTTTTTGGCTCCAGGTAGAACCTTTTATAAAGGTGGAGGGTTCTACCTAGAACCCAACATAAAGGGTTATACCTAGAACTGTGTGTGTAAGGTTCCACCCAGAACCCCCCATGAGAGGTTCTACAAAGAACCCATACACGATCTTATACCCATGCTTTCAACAATCCCTGAAGAACTCTTTCTCCAAAAAAGGGTTCTTACTGGATCAAAATGGTTCTTACTGGAACCGTTAGTGTTACCAAGAACCCTTTTAAAACCCTTTATTCAGGAAAGGGTTTTTAAAGGGTTCTCTGGATCAAAATGGTTCTTACTGGAACCGTTAGTGTTACCGAGAACCCTTTTAAAACCCTTTATTCAGGAAAGGGTTTTTAAAGGGTTCTCTGGATCAAAACGGTTCTCACTGGAACCGTTAGTGTTACCGAGAACCCTTTTAAAACCCTTTATTCAGGAAAGGGTTTTTAAAGGGTTCTCTGGATCAAAACGGTTCTTACTGGAACCGTTAGTGTTACCGAGAACCCTTTTAAAACCCTTTATTCAGGAAAGGGTTTTTAAAGGGTTCTCTGGATCAAAATGGTTCTTACTGGAACCGTTAGTGTTACCAAGAACTCTTGAAAAACCCTTTATTCAGGAAAGGGTTTTTCAGAAGCAAATGGTTCCAGGTAGAACCTCAGCTCCTTGTAGAAGAACCCTTTTGGATCCGTTATTTCTAAGAGTGTAAATTGTAAACAGTTCCAAACCTTCTTCTTCTTCTTCAAATGGGACAGCGGCAGTTTGAGTCACATCGCTGGATATGTTTAAGGACACCTGGAGACTTTTTGGTTCATCCAGTGTTTTTTTAGGGAGATCTGTGAACATTTCCAACAGTTTCTGTGTCGACCAAAACAGAAGAACATCATTGTTTGGCTCAAAATACCTGACCAAGTCGTCTCTGTGCCAAAACCTCCCCAGAGTGTAATCACATGTGTGATGAGAGAGGAAGAGAAAATTGAACCTGAACAAACATAAAGTCAGTCGGCGGCTCGAGTCGGTCCAAACTGAGCTGATCGAGGTGATCTGATGAGCTGATTACGTTTGTGGAGGCACCGAGAACGCTAACAAACATCCCACATTTAAAAGTCAAACACAGACCTGGAGCTCGTGCTGGCTAATAGCTACCAGTAAGGATTCATTAGGGACTTATCGACAGCGTATACGACACCGGCCAAAACCATTAGGCGTAATAAAGTCAGGGGGAGCTAAAGTGGCTCGGGGCCAGCCTGTTATACTGGTAACCATTACAGCACCCTGCTCTACGCTCCATTAGCGACGCCGCGGCTAAAGTGGATTGGTCTTTCTCAGGAGAAGTCAGACTCGGCTGCAGCGGCGGCTCGTCGTGTTTCTGCACACGGCTCATGTTTCCACTTTCACTTATTACAGAGCGCCTCGTCCTTCTTACTGTCGTCACCGGCGGACGGTGTGGTTCTGCTGCTCCTTCATACAATGAACCTCTGGATTCTGACTTTACCGATCAATACTTTGGGTTGTGAACGCTGTGAGGCTGCCAAACTCAAGTCAGGTCAGCGGATAATAGAAACAGAAAGTGAGCTTTAACAAAGTGAAGCTGAGTACAAACAAAAAC